>CAUYRH010117542.1:0-33836 GCA_963574655.1 Perodicticus potto | reverse complement strand
AGTAGTACTATTATACCTATCTTGAGTGTCTTGCTTGTACTGTATCACATCATACCTTTGTTTAATTCTTAATAAACTGTTCACTTGTTTTTAAAAAAAAAGAATTCCCATTTTGTTTTATAAGAAAATATGTAGTTCATTTTTATTTGTTTCTTTTGTATTAGTCTCGCCAAATTGTATTAAGTGTGAATAATGCAAGAAGTTAAAGATATAACTTGAGGTAAAATAAACATACAGTTCTTCCATATGTCCTAAATCAATTGAAAAAATAAATACAATGTTGAACACATAAATGTTAAATGAACGATTCAGTTCAGAAGAATGCTTTGGGCAGAAAAACATTATAAATATTAATATTTGCTATTGCCATACTGGAGAGTTGAACATTAGCATATGGTTCCTATTTTTTACATTTTAATTCAAAATATACTTAGAATAATTCTTTTGCTCATCATGACATCTTTTATTTCCTTCTTAGTCATGAAAACACCGCCATTCTTTAATAGTATCATAACAGAATGCACACAAAAAGTATAAAAGCCAAAGGGCAAAATTATTTCCCCGTTTTTCCCCTAAAACTTCATGAAATGTCGAAAACAAAATTTCCCAACATCTTATACTTTAGAAAAAATCAATTCCAAGGAATAACAATGACATTTTTTCCAGCATCATGCAATATTTTTGAATATGACTGATCAATTAGGCATACCAAGAGAAATGGTAGCCCTTTTTAGTCTTTTCGTTACCAAATTCGAAAAGCAAACTTACACATGAAAGCAAGTCTAGTGATACAGCCTCTGATAAGGCAAATCTATTTCATCAAAATTGGTAACATAGTATCATATTTTGGCCAATGATACTGTTCATATTCTTTGTTCATATTCTTAATGTCATTAGAAGGAATTGTGATACCAAGGGCTAATTCTTCCTAATTCTTGCATTTATAAAGATACTGGGTATTTTCTTTTTGTAGTTACTTGGGAGAAAACATTTTCTATCTCTCCCACACATACAGTTTTATTCCTCAAGTTTTGAGGTCATTCCTTTCTCATTTTATTTTTAAAATCAGTATTTGCAGTTAATTACAGCAGCGTGTTATTCTTTGCTACATTTGAAGGATCTGAGGATACTTTCTTTTCTAAATAAATCCTCTCCACTTCCAGTGCCCTATTTTTATAATCCATTGTAAAAATCAAATGCTTCAAGAAGAATTAATGAAAACGTGAAGAGTTTATGCAATAAAACACTAAAAAGCTGGATGAAGATGGTTATATCAATATCTATGGAAATGCTCAAAAAAGGGAGGAGGCTTTGAAAAAGAACCCCTGACATCTATACATCTATTGATTGCACAAGATTTGGGACAGATGGTATATTCATATTCTTATATCAGATCGGACAGAACTAGGATTTGTATTGTTAAATAAAAACAAATCTGGACTTGCATAAGAAGAGACTTTATTTGGGGAAAAGACCATCTCAAGAGGAAGAATGCTCTGAGCTCAGATAACTAACATCTCCAAACCAAAAAGAAAACCTTAAACCGGGAAGGCAGGGCGGGTGCCAAAACCAGGTAAATAAACATTAGCAGGAAATTTTAAGGAGATGTTAGACAACCAAGAGGAAATCATCACTGAGGAATGTTAGGAAAAACATCTGACTATGGCAGCCAGTTCCCAGCAGCCGCTAATCAGGGGGAATGTTCTCACTTTGGTAGTGATTGTACAGGCTCAGGGTAAGCAGAGGTCAGGGAACTGTGGGAACGATGGAGGCCAGCCAAAGTGTGCTAAAAGCAAAGTGGGGGGTGGGGTGCGGAGAGCAACAGTGACACTTGGCCAAAGCTACTTCATTATTTAAAATGTTTTTATTAATTTGTAATTAAAATCATAACTGTATACAATTATGGGATACAATGTGATTATTTTATATACGATGTGGAATGCTTAAATCAAACTGAGTAACAAAGCCGTCACCTCACTGACTTGCTTTTCGTGGTAAGACATTTCTAATTTACTTAGTTACTCGTAATGTACACTTACATTGTGCACATTAAGTGAGATCCCACCACCTTCTCTCTCATCCAATCGCCCTCCTTCCCTCCTCTCTCCCCCTTGCTAGACTGTATTTGTCTTTTTATCATTCATATGAATGTATAAGCATTTATATACGGTTTCATAATAGTATTGAGTTCATTGGATAATTTTTTTCCCATTCTTGAGATACTTTACTAAGAAGAATGTGTTCCAACTACATCCAGGTAAACATAAAAGAAGTAAAGTCTCCATCTTTGTATGGTTAATAGTATTCCATGGTGTACGTACATCACAATTCATTAAAAATAGAAATGTTATAAGCTTAAGAGCTATGGCTTGTTTGACACCAACACATAGCCCCTGCCCTTAGCCACTTGTCTGGGCCTCTGCACATCAAGGCATAAAAAGGAGAACATGGCTTTGAGTCTATTTGTAAACATTTTACACACTATAATGGGTTTTTATTTCCTGATTTCTGTTTGGTATATAATGTCATTTTTAAAATAACCATGATTGTGTTTTATAGAGAAAGTCTTAACACAAAGACATAAACTTCACTTACATAAAAGTATAAGGGCTGGAATTAGAACTTTACAGCATAGTACTGTAGAAACCACCATGACAAACTTCCTGTGGGTCTCTAACCACAGAATATTAATATTACCGTGACACAGAGGTACTCAGGACGCAACCCAAAAATTGTTGGAAGCAGTTTGGCTTAACCATAGCTACATGGGAAAAATACTATGTTTAAAGCAACAAAACTGGTTTCATACATAGCTATAGACTTAAATAGTACTTATTGCTAATATTATCACCCAACCTACATATTAATATCTGTATTTGGATTTACCTTCTGTATGATAATTAGCATAGATGGTTATTTGAAAGCAAAACACCTGTGCCTGCCCCATAACCCTGGATGTCCTTACTCGCCCTCCATAAATTTCCAAATGGTGCAGATTGAAATTGAAGTGTGCTGGTACACTGGCATTACACTTCCTCAGCTGGAATTTTGATTCTGTCATCTTCTATCTATGAAATATTGAGGAAGTTATTTATTACATAACCTTTATTCTTCTCCATCCTAGCATGATTCTTCACCTAACTAAGCCAGTATGAGAAATAACTAAAACAATACTTGGATGTAATATATAACAGTGACACCTGTTTACTGTCAAAAACAGAAAGGAAAACACAGCGAACTGAACTATTGGAAAAGAATAACATCTAAGGATCATCTAAAGAGAAAATTATTTGTTTATATTTATTTATCTGTTTATGTATTTATTTTTTGAGACAGAGTCTCACTTTGTTACCCTGGGTAGAGCACTAGGGTGTCATAGCTCACAGCAACCTTAAACTCTTAGGCTCAAGTGATCCAATTGCCTCAGCCTCCCAAGTAGGTGGGGCTACAGGTGCCTGCCTCAATGCCTCAACACCCGAGTATTTTTAGAAATGGGGTTGACCTCTTGCTCAGACTGGTCTCCAACTCCTGTGATCAAGCGAGGCACCTGTTTTACCTTCCCAGAATCCCAGGATTACAGGCATGAGCCACTGTGCCTGACCCAAGAAAAAATTATTTTAATGTTCAATTTTTTGAAATGCTATTTTACTTACATGTCTACAGTGAACATTGCTGGTTACCATCTGGATTCAACTACCCTACCCTGATCTGGGGGACTGAATCTGTTTCTCCATCCAGTAGTTCTTACTTACAGGTTCAAGAATGGTTTACTAATTATAACCTACTTTTTGTTACCATAATTTGTTTAATGAACAAGTGACTTACAATTTCAGTCAATAAGACAACACATGAACTTGAACACCTGGTGGAATGTGAAGTCACTACATCAACTAATTCTTACCTCCCTGAATTCTTACCTCTTACTAATTCTTACAACTATTCTTTGTAGCAGCCCATATAGCCTACGGCTAGGCTATATGAGCTGAATATGAATGAAGAGGCTATATGAATAAGAGTTATAAGAAATACCTGTATAGCTCAATAATGGAACACCTTGGTGAAAAGGACATGGAGAGGGATTTAGCTCTCCTAACAAGCATGAGAGAACTCACGAGATGAGAGCATTAGTGAATTGGCAGTCTTTACACCTGTTGTATTGAGAGGAACTAGATCAGCCTTATATTAGGAGGAGAGGGCAGTTGGGAGAGTGCTCATTCTTATCATGGACCCACTTACTCGGACTCTGTAGCTTCTTCTGTCTGCAGAATGCCAGCACAGCGTCTCTCTGCTGAAGATCACTAAGCTCTGCTAAAGACTAAGACCTATCTTTCTAAGAAGATTGCTTTACTCTCTCTAAGACTCTCTCTCTCTCTCTATCCCCTCCAAACCCCCCTCAGCTAAAGTAAATAGCCCTCAGGAACCTAAGAACAATTGTCCTGGGCAAGGTAGCTTAGCAGTCCACGACCAGAACATAGATAAGCCAGGGCCAGAGACCAATCAGTCTAGGCCCTGATAAGTGGCGTCCATGAAGAGACCCCAACAATTTTTACCTTATCTGTCTATGAATAGATTGCATTTCTTCATGTTCAGGCCAAGTTTTAGATTTTACATTGGTTTTGTTATCTGCTTGGTAGCCACATGATTTTAATTTATATAGTGATATCATGTAGTTAATACATTTTAAAACATTTCTATAGTTTTATATCATACACTATTTTTTCTAAAGTAATTTATAAATATCATTGTAACTTAACAATTAGTATGCTTCAAGTAAGCTATGAGCACGTAGACCTTAGATTCTGTCATTCTGAGCACAGGCAAATGGTCCAATCCTTAATAACTGATTAAAGGCACATGGATCGTTTATGATATAAAGTAGATACACCTACACCTTCTGATTAAAGGTCTGTTTTCAGGGATGAGTCAAAACATGCACAATATTTAACTTCCCACTTTTGCTCACTAAGGTGGATTTGAATTAATTAGCATGTCCTATTTGCAGTTAGTTGTTAGATTGACATTCCTTAATTATTTGGTTAAAAGAGAACTTGGTGGCTCTTGAGGGCATTGATGAATTATAATATTTTAGTTCAAATTTTTACTTAAATTAACATACGAAAGTTCCAGGTTATGCAACTTTAAGCTTGGTTCTTCAGCCTGCTGGCTGATGATAGTTGCAGAATTATCCCAGCCTGCATGTGAATACTGACTGTTGCTTGCCTGAATGGTGCTGTGGGGTCATGAAACACCTATGTATTTCAAGACCCATCCACCTGTTCGTATTTACTCCATGGTACGAAAACCTCCAATAATTCTTAGTGTGATATTTTTATTCTCATACGGGTGGAGATGTACTTCAATCCGTTCACTGTGCAGACAATGTTCCTTTCCATACCTGGAAAAGTCCTTTATATATTTTTCCCTGATATAAAGAAAATACAGACAAGTAGTTTCCTAAGTTTATCAACGACGCATATCATCCACACAGCCAAGTCTACATGCTCGGTTCTGCCGTAATAGTTAGAGCTCTGCCGGATTCCAGGCTACCCTCTGTTCATCTTATTCCTCTTCCAGGGAGGAAAAATACTTCTTAAGTATTTATACATGCTGCACCTATTCCCACGATTAAGTCAGTGTTTTATAACAAATATTGTGTTTAAAAAATACACGAAGTGCTGTTTATGGCATTCTGCACAAAACTTATAGTTTCCAACTGTGCATTCTTTAGAAAATTTAATCTTGCCTCAACGTGGTTTCTGCAGTTCTGATTGCTCTTTTTTTTTGTAATTGAAATAATAAATGTAGCAAATTCCAACCAACGCTTCTCCCTGTGGCCATAAAATAAGCCCTGGAGACATGACGTTGAACACATACCCTCAGGTCAAAAAAGTGTGGCTGCGGGGTGAAGGCGTCTGGATTCCTTATCACCAAGATGGAAAAACGCATCTCACAACATGGTAGACTCTCGCAGGAACCATGGACTGTGTCACAGATAGAGCAGTGAATCATTTAAAGGAGCATCCTTAAACAGTTATGTCTACCTTTATGGACATTTTAAAAAGTGCAAAGGGAAAGAAAACATATAATCCCTCCTCAAATGTTTTTAGTCTGATTTCTGGTTCCTTCCTGAAACTTCAGAAAGCTTTCCACACTGTCCTGCAGTTGCTGCCATGTCTCTGTTACCCCAAGTCCATCTTTTTAAGATTTGTTCGTAAATTACTGAATCCTCCTAACATGGTCCACAGGGAGCGCAGTGGAGGGTGTATGTGTCTGTGTCTGGGCGTGTGTCTGTGTATAGGTGTGTGTCTGTGTCTGGGTGTGTGTGTGTATTTGGCTGTGTGTCTGTGTACCTTAAGTACTTTTCACACAGGTTTTGATCTGGTATATCTGGGTGATCTGGTGTGTCTGTGTCTGAGTGTGTGTGTATATCTGGGTGTGTGTCAGTATCTCTGTGTGTGTGTGTGTATTTGGCTGTGTGTCTGGGTCTGGGTGTGTTTGTGTCTGTATCTGTGTGTGTGTGTGTGTCAGTATCTGTGTGTGTGTGTATTTGGCTGTGTGTCTGGGTCTGGGTGTGTGTGTATATCTGTGTGTGTTGTTGTGTCTGTGTGTGTGTCTGTGTCTGGGTGTGTGTCTGTATCTGTGTGTGTGTGTCTGTGTCTGGGTGTGTGTCAGTATCTGTGTGTCTGTATCTGGGAGTGTGTCTGTGTCTGGGTGTGTGTCAGTATCTGTGTGTCTGTGTCTGGGTGTGTGACTGTATCTGGGTGTGTCTGTGTCGGGGGGGTGTATGTGTATTTGGCTGTGTGTCTGTGTACCTTAACTACTTTTCACACAGGTTTTGATCTTTGTCCCATCAATAAGAGAGTGTAAAAAAGCTAAGAGGAAAGTGACCAAATTCTCTATCCAAACTTGGAGATTGAGGGATCCTTTCTCCACATCGACAATATGACTTTGTTATATAGGTAAAAGAATTAACCACGGTGGGTCTGTTCAGAAGCTGAGGTAATAGATGGGAGGTATTTAAAAATTTTAGTCAGCAGTTGTTCGCTCGCCATGCTCCTACCCAATGTGAGAACAAAGTAAGGCATATAAATTCTTAGGAAAAAGAAGCCCAGAAAATAGAGATCACAGTGAAATGGGCACTGAAATTTAAGAGCAAGCTTCAGAAATGAAAATAGACAGCAGCATTCATGCAATAAAGCAGATAACTCTCGTTGTACAGGGCTGGCTGTGGGTTCCAGCCTGTATGTATTAATAGACCATGATGCTACATTTAAAGATAATTTTAAGCAAAGGTTCAAACCAAGATAGCACCAAAAATGTATAAGGTAACAAAAATACAGAATCAGGCAACAATAATGTATAAAAAAGAATGTATAAGGTAACAAAAACAGACTCAGGCAACAATAATGTATAAAAAAGACACGTCTATAAATTTCACCACCACGAGGGGAAGACAAGGATTCGGGGAATAATGACTAACAATTTATACTGTATTAGAACATTAAGGTAATGATATCGACTGCTCTTTAGGACAAACTCTGGGGATATTTACAGTTGGGCACCGCTTACTGATTAATGGTGGGGGAGAGATTTTCATTTAATAAAGTTTTACTTAGACTTATTCATCTTGATGGATTTCATTTACTGAATCAATTACATTTATTACTCTATATGATAAGGAATGCAACCAAAACAAAGAAATTTTTCAAGTTGATAATGCACGTTAAAATCGATATTGTTATTATCATTATATTAATATATGATTCATTGGACGAGTTTGTTGGGTGCAGGTGATGTTTTGATACATGCATGAAATGTGTAATGAATAAATCAGGGTAACTTAGATACCCATCACTCCAATGTTTATCATTTCTTTGTGTTGAGGAAAATATTTAACATCTAAAATTTTGATTTACAAGAATCCAGCCCTGTGAAATAAAAGCTATTAGTATTACTCTTAAAGTTATTATTTTTATTTTACTTTCTCACTTTGAAGGAGGTGGGTAGTGGTTATAATTTTGGGAGGCCTGTATCTTCCTTACAGTCAGCAAAGCAGTAGAGCGTGTGGTATGTGTAGAAAGGATGTGTAACAGCATCAGACTATTACAGATTTCACATTACCCCAGAAGACAGGTTAGAACTTGGAAATAAAGGTAAAGGAAAGGACTCGCATGAGCAGTTGCTTCTCTAAACTCTGCCTCTCCTAGCCAAATACTGGGGTTGTTTGATGATTGTAAATACTTCACACTGGTTTAGAATTTCTGAAAAGCTAGAAGCCATTGCTTGTCCCAGAATACGACGACACACATAGACTCCCAGGGAAGTTGTGTTGCCAACACAGTTAAAAAGTGTTAGAGTAAGACGGGGGATTTAAGAACCCGGCTAGTGGGTCTGCAAGTGTAAGTATGACAATCAGCTTAAAATACCCCCAGTACCATTCCCACCCACTTAACACTGGCTAAAAGAAATATCATGGATCCAACTGAGCTTGGGATGGGAGAACACAAATCTTAATCACAAGAGATGTTTGTGCCATGATCAGAGGAGCACTATCAGACGGGGCAGAGAGAGAAGTGATTTCCTAGATAGGAGGAGTTGGGCTTAATCGGACAACACTGATTCAGAGGAACTTAAATACAAAGAAGTCCTTTGATGTCAGGGCAATATTTAAGTGGTCATGAAAGCTTTAAAAAGCTTCAAGTGGGAGAGAAAGAGAGAGAAACAGAGAGAGAGAGAATACTTCATTTTGAATGGGTTGCCTCAAAAGGGCAAAAATCAGTATGTACAAAAACGCAAGTATATATATACAAATATACGTATGTATTTACAGATATGTAAATATTTTGGAATGTTTTGAGGGAAAATTTATATCCAGTTGAACCACAAATGGATTAATTGTGGAAATTGTTAATAAACTATTTGCACGTGAAAAGTTATATTTATTGGGTATTAAATGAGCAGATTTAGTTCTCTATGAGGAAGGCTAATAGACAAAAATTATTTTGTTTAACAGAGAACCTAGCACAGAGGCACCTAATATTTATTTGGCAGATACCAAATCATAAAATTTGGTTCTTAGGAATTCAAAGGTAAAATAAGCATAAATCAGACACCACTTTATCTTGCTGGTTCTCACCAGCTACTAGTTGTAATGTAATCCTTTTTCTATTAACTTTTCTTTGTTATGATAAAAAAAAAATGCATACAGTCCTAATATTGAGTACCAGTACTCAAGAATATTTTTGAAATTCAGGGTCATCTCTTGGCAATAAAGGCATATTAAATCTTAAAATTATTGCTTTTAGTAATTAAGCCTAATTTAAGACACTGTTAATATTATTTTTAACTTATCTATGGCCTGGTTCAAAAATTATTTTTACTTAAAAGAAGCTTGAGGAAACAGCATGGAGAATAAAGTTATGTATTTTGAAATGAATAATAAGTATAATAAAATCTATTTATAAATCTGAAAAAAATAATAAGCATTAAATAAACCATGGGAAAGAAAAGGATTTATTATCATTTATACATTGCCCTCTCCTTATATATTTTACTTGATTTTTGAGCAGAAAGAATTGAATTATGCAATAACCAGAAGACATGAACACAAAATGGAAAACATCTCTTTTTAGTAACTTTTGTGTCTGTTTTAAATGGATCATTTGTTTCATCAGCTAATCCTCAAGCAAAGGGCATGTCCTTTCTACTTTCAAAATTCTCTTACATAAGTTGAATTCCCTCTCATCAACTCAAGCCAATACGTACTTTATTTTCTTTTTGCTTGTGAGAAAAAGGGGGAAAAAAGATAATAAGCTCCTACTACTTGTTTAGCTGTCTGCATTTTAATCCCAGACTATGAACGAATATGAGAGTGGCCTTATGATATTTTGCACAAAAGGCTCAGTGTTCTCAGCTTTGCTCAGAGAACCCAAAATAGCAGTCAGTCAGCAGTGACACTCTGACAGTGCTGTGGTACTAACAGCACAAGGGTCTTAATTCAGGGCCAAGCAGCACAGCGAAAGTTTGCTGAGGAGACTATGAAGCAATAAAAGCACGTTTTCCCTACTATTCCTCGTGGGTCTGAGGCGAACTTTGAATTATAATTGCCACAGAACTTCTGGAAGTTACCCAGGTAAGACTGCTTTAATCAGGCATAGCATAAATTACATAAACCATCTCTTAATGAATAGATATGCCAAAGAGTACTTGAAAACCTGTTTCTCGTTGGCACTTTATTTTTTTAAAAACATCTAAAAATGTGAATGTCATCATATGAGTATTGAAGTTTTTCTAAATCAAATATTTGTGAGAACAGTTCTCTATCTCTGTAAGACAGATTGAGGGTAATAAATGTTGCTCATAATTTAGGACATTTAAAACTTAATATTCTTGGAAAGAATGGATGACTGTTCTTTGCACAATCTTCGTCTAGGAGTTTATTTTTTCATTTTTTAATGCATTTGCCTCTGTACTATTAGGTAATGTACATAAAAATTTCCATTCTTAGATATATGAGAAAAAATGCTTATTTACAGAATAAATACAAAAAATTTAAATAATTAAGAATGTTGTAATTCCAATAATAGTAAAATATTGAGCTTTAACACAGGTTAAAACATATACAAATCCAAACATGTACGCACATATTTTTTGCATATGTATTTTTGTATATAACCTGAATGATTTTATGCAATAAAAAGGTTAAATTTATCAAATATGATTGAAAGTATAAATTAAGAAAATTTTAAATGTGAAAGACATTAATGTTTTTTCAAATCGAATTTGGTGCATGTAATTTTAACTGGGTTACTAATTGTAATAAAATATTTCAAAGTAAGATTACCAGAGGGATTTAGCAAATCTATTTAGCAAATCTTTGATATATTATTATCTATAAGACATAAAATGTGCTTAGCAATCAAAAGTTTCTAAATAAATTTATATTTTAGTTCTATGAATTCACTTCCTGAATTAATATGTATCTGTAAGAAAGATATTTAGACAAAAATGTTTGCAAATTTAATAAAATATACTTGCATTTTTGATGTAAAATGATATGCATTATGTGTTCTTTATTCAAAACTCTAGCTATTTTAAATGTTTTAAGGAAAACAAGTATGCATATATTTCATAGTTTTTAATTTGAAAATATTTAGTTTTTAGTATAATGTGAACATTTCTATTTACCAAATTAAATAACCAATAAGTTCATTCTAGAAGGAGTAATCATTGCTTTCAAAATTAAAAATCTAGAATCATTTGAACTTTTTAAACAACATGTTTATGTCATTAGAAATCCTCCAATCTCCTTTCCTTTCGAGGAGTTTTCCTGAGTATCATAAAGACTTGGTAAAGTCTTTATGATACTCAGGAAATGTATCAGATCATTAAATAAACCATACCTACATTTACAGTCTCGTGTTTTAGGGAGTTCTTCACTCATGTCCTAGTTAAATGGTTATACTTTTATGTACAACAGACACACATACATACACACACACATAAACACACCGATTTATAGACATCCTAAAGCAGATGTTAACTACTTATATTTTTTGTTATGTTTTGTTCTCCCTTTTGGAATCTTTCCAGAGTACTTTTCCTTCAGAAATGTTAAAAAAAAATTGATTAGATTAAATTATCACAAATTGAAGATGTGATCAGTTGATTTGCAAAACTGCCACCTAGGCATTCCTAAGAAACATATCCACCTTCGGGGAATTTCTCATCATGTAGATGTACGTAATTTGATATATTATTATCTCTAACATAAATCAAAATTGACGCTTTTCTGAGCCTCCAGATCTTGACACGTGCTCTTAATTATTATGCTATGTTTACAGTGTGATAGCGTCGTAGTCAACGTGCTACTGAGTTGTAGTGCCAATAGGAATAATCTTTTCATATACTTTCTTTACATTAGAAATTCTTGTTGCCAACCTAATATTTGGGAACCCAGCTGGTGAATAAGAGAAAGTAGAACGTTTAAATTTTGTTTTCATGATGCTTTCCTTTAATCATCATGACCTTATAACGCCTGTATCTTTGCTTTCACATTGCAGATTGACATTGAAACATAAGTAATTTGGGGCCCAATAATTAACCCCACACAAATCCTTTCTCTCTGTCAATGCTGAAGACAGCTCACCAATTTGCAAAATGAATTATCTTTGCCAAATTGACCAGAAAGATGTCTGCCACTTTAAAATAAAGAAAGAAAGAAAACATATCATTGGGGTGTTAGTCATCCACTCTCATCGCCATTTGGTTGAAGGACTGCAGCTAAGTGCTCTAAACCCTGCTTTTCAAGAAGTATAAGAACTCAATTTATTTTTCAAATGGTGCGTACCCTCTTGAAATTCTGATAAAGTTAATTAATGTTTCACTTCAAAAAAATCCCCGAGAATCAATAAAGCACAAAACTTTTTGTCAGAATTTTTCATATTAATGACTCGATAATCTTGCTCAGAATCATCAAAGGATGTCTTAAGATTAAAGCAAAACATAATTTCTCAGAAATATTGCTTTGACATGTCAAGTCAAGTTGGAGATATTATTTTAGGACAGTGGCTGGTTACTCATCAACATGCAGGACCACCACGTCCACATTTTATCTCTTCTTTCATTCTGAGAAGCTACACCGTAAAGGAATTTTCCAAATTTGCAAGACAGGATATTAAAGTCGGCATAATTTTGGCACATCGGTCATGGTTTAAAATAATGTAGGCAATTTTATCTATGTGTAAAATTTAGAAATGTCATCCTTGTGGAAATGAATAAACTATACATAAATCACAGGAAAGGAAAATGTCATCATTTTTCTGCCTTAAGTTGTACTAGAAGTTGTTCCAGATTGTCATCTCATATTTCTAAAATATATGACGCATTTGTTAAAGAAATAATGCTACCAAATATAAATATACACATAAAATATTACTAGGTTACTAAAAGAGAAAATGATATAGATACATATTTGTTTGAATTTTAACAGGGTATTATTGTTTGTCACTAAACAAATACCTCTGATGGTGCTTGAAATTGCTCTTGAACTGAGAAGACAAAACATACCACTGTTGTTTTTTTTTTTTTGTTTTTTGTTTTTTTTGCAGTTTTTGGCCGGGGCTGGGTTTGAACCTACCACCTCCGGTATATGGGGCCAGCACCCTACTTCTTTGAGCCACAGGCACGACCCCAAAACATACCACTTTTTCCATAGTGTTTGATGAAAAATGAATGGGCTATAACATCACTTTGCAATATAAATTAAAGCATCATTATAAAAATGTTGTGATGTTTTTAGAATATAGATTTAATGAAGTCACTTATTTGAAATTTAGTTTCAGCTATTTTAGGTATATAAAGCAAGGCTGTACTTGTGTGCATGTATGTATGGGTATGTGGTATAAATATATCTACATACACATACGTTTATATGAATGTATAAATGTTTAAAACAATGTTTAAAATACGCAATTCTTAACTCCTAAATATACTTTTATGAGATGATATAACTTTTGAAATAGTAATATTATTGAAATTTTATTTTGTGGGGAAAAAGGAAGCAGGAATGCAATTGTAAATGTGCATTAAATACTACCAATCTTCAGCAAGATATTAAAGAATTCTTCCTAGATATTATGAACCTAAGCTTTTTTAAAGCATTGGATGGGGAAAAGAATATCATGGTAATGAAAGTTCCTTGTGAGTATGGAACCACCCATGTCCACTTAGCGTCTTCCCTTGTAATTTTTTAAGGCATCTTGAGCTCTGTATTTATAAACTCTCATTTAAGGCTCCTAACACAGGCAAATCCTTTTGACATCCAATTGGTCATTAACTTTGCTAATTCCATCTCTATTTTGTAATGATTTTCTTATTTATACTGTCCTTATCAAGGGAGCAGGATTAGATAGAGCGCTGAGGCCTCCCGATGGGCGATGTACAATTGTGGATTCAGGGCTCTTGGGAGAAAGAGAACAATCATGTCAATTTTCTGGAGTTACAGATGCTTCTTCTACGCACTGATTAGAAGTTGAAAAATATTGAATGTAAACTAACACCATATTGCAATTAGTAATTAAGGCAAAAATGATATTATAAGAATCAATATAATTTAAAATAAAGGTAGGCACTTCAATGGAAAATAAGACAGGAGGTAATACAGATTTCCAAAGATATTTCAGCCCAAAAGATTCAATAAGGGGATTTTTATTTTTGCCTAACATTTTTCTAGTACAAATTTCCTTGCTTCTGTGTTTGAGTACATAGGCCAGGGATTTAAATAAATTTACATAAATATAGAATACCTTTTATAAATGACTACTGAGACAATGTTAATACCTTTAAAAATAGACATCAATGTATGGTCTTAAGCTTGCTCATTACTGCTGTGAAGTGCCCGTGGAAAACAGTGGGACTCCACAGCTTCCATTTTCTTCTTCTTATGAAGATTCTCTCAAATTAGAAGAGAGACAGAGGCAACGTCTCCAACTATTCCTTCTGTAATAATATTACTATTATACTTAGAGCCCCGAGAGCTTCCTTTTACTATTTGTTTTATTCTGAAGCTTTATAAAAATGTTTAAGAGTTTTCCTTTTTTTGTAACAATTTGGTTATGATCACCAGAAATTACAATTGATATGATATACCATTTTTGCTTAGCCCACTCAATAGTTTTCCAAAGATGGAGATATTATGTTGATTGCCATCTGCTTTTCTCTATGAGAAGCTGTGCTTAGTTGAGCTCAACGTTTCAGTTTTTCACAAGCCTTCCAGAATACATTATATTTTTATAAGTCTTCACAGATGGAATAATTAGCTTTATGGAACTAAGAAGAGGTCATATAAAAGATAATTTCTAATTAGATTCCGTTTCAAACTGTATAAGTGCATAGATTGTACATTTTTCATCCCTTAAGTCACAATTAGTCTTTTTCGCAAACATAATTGTTCTGAGTCACACTGGGATCATTTTCAGCTTATGTATGTCCATGCAATATGTAGTACTTCCCAGGATGATAATGTTTATCTGTCATAGTCACTTAACCATGCCTAGAAAAAAAATAATGACATTCAAGTCATTTGAAAATACATGTGCAATCCTACGATGGGGAAAATGTATCCTGAACTACTTTGTAATAGTCATTTATAAAGTTTTGGTATGTGTGTGTACCATTTGCAAAGTGGAAAATAGCTGAAAATTTCAAAGTTGAGAAATACAGAAATCACTAGATCTTTACCGCCCCTTACCTATGGGTAGCTATATATACATTCTGGGTACAGTAACTCATTTTATCAAGAAAACAATCTTTTTGGATAAGCACTATTATTATCCTCAATTTCCACATGAAAATACTGAGACAAACAGAGGTCAAGTTATTTACTCAAAATCATGATGCTGGTAGGTGGCAGGCTTGGGTTGGTTATTTCCTTATCCTGGCCTCCCATTTGGCTCTCTGCACTCCACTGAACTGCCTTTAGCAGAACATTTTACCTCAACATATTAGGGCGAACGATCCCGGAGTGAGTAGAGAATGGCTTTCTTGATCTTTACCATGCTGTCAAATGACGTTTATTCATATAAAATAAGCTTATATTGTATTATAAAAGTTATGCATATATATAATAATTGTATACATATTAAAACAGAAATGCACATGAGGAAAACCTTAATTATTTATTATTCTTAAATTCAGAGATTATGTCTACCTGAATTTTAAGTCATAATCTACCAGGTTTTCTCTATATTTATCTTTATTTTCTTCAATTAATTAATTTCTTTCTTTCACCAAAAAAAAAAAAGACTTTACAGCATCAGATTTAATGATCCATATAATCATATTATATTAATAAGAATTTGTAAACGTTTTATTTACTTGTTTCTTTATCGACTATCAAACCAATTTTATGTATCTTCTCCAAATGAACAGAGAGAGAGTATTGAGCAAGCTTACCAAAAATTTAAATTGTACAATATTAAAAATCAGTCAAATATAAGTGTAGTTATTTTCTGAAGGAATCTTTGCAGTAGTAGAATAGGGTTTTTGTAGAAACATATTAGAAATAAAATGCTGCATTATTCATGTTATAGACAGTAGAACCTCTGTAAGCTGACCACCAAGGGACCATAAACTGGTCAACATATGCAGGTGGTCAACAGAAGGCACTAAGCCTATTGTATTGATGTGCACATGTGGTGCGTGTCTGTTCTATGAAAATTTAGCCAATTTAAGAAGATAGTTAATGTACGGAGGTGGTCAACTACGGAAGTTCTACCGTATTTTTGCAATAACATTAAGAGAAAGAGATTTCAGAAGAAAGATCAAACATTTTACAGGGCTGCATTCACATAAGAAAATAAGGAATAGTCTGTGGACATACAACAGCTATTTTAAAAGAAGGCTACAAAGATGGTAAAGACAAAACTATGGATATACCAATTCAAGTGCCCCAGGAAAACCTTCAATACTAAAGCATACATAGATTTAGCTTTGAAATAATGATATATCATACTGGGACAAATTAAGCTAAATTTGGCCATTTATGGAAAGGAAGAAAAAGTGAGATACTGAATTTTAAAATATTGAAATTTTGCCAACCTGTATTTCACCAATGTGAATCTATTTCCTTTTATTTAGAATATTTTTTACACTCAGGCTTAATATTGTCTGTGTTTAGCGCCACAGATATGCTGCTCATTAAACTACAGTTCTCTGCCCCATAAACAGAGTCCATGGCACAAGCCCAAAAATGGAATGGTAGTTTTTATGGTAGTTTTTGCTACTTGTCGTAGTGAATGGGGAAGGCAAGGCCAAAGTGGGCATCAAAGGTCCTAGCACTGAAGCTCTGACTCTATATTGCTGTCCTGGTCACACAGGGCTTTTTGTGATAGTAAATACACAAATGGTATAATTAATAGGAGTTCTTAAATGAGACATAAAAGATCTTTCATCCTTTAGTCTGTGAAATGAATGTTTATAGAGAAAAAGTTGGTACATGGATTAGCACAATTGGGAACCCCAAATTAGCTTCCCTCTCACTTACGTATTCAAGCTATTTTCACCCATATTTCTTTCCATATTTCCCACTAATGGTTCCAAGAAAGTCGTTTTCAAAGCCTTTTTGTATAGTGTCACTCTGTAAGGCTGACAAATTTCCTGATTTTTAAGAGATCACAAATAGGATTAAGTTTCTATATTTATCTCTTCCACATTTCTCAGCTTCAACTTTTATCTTCCCCTGCACAGTCTCTAAATCCATCATTCTGACTTATTCTTCCCCTTTTTTTGACTTGAAAAGTCTTTGGAACAAGGGGAAAATGTGTCTTAAAAGGAGATAATAGAAAACACTTTGTCATTTCAAATATGGCCCAAACGTTAAGACGCAATTATAGAACTTCATTCAATGTAAACAAAGTGAAGGCACCATCGGGACAGAGCCCACAGTTTTAGGTAACTATGTGTTTTCGTTCTTCCATTCAGTAATGCTTGGTATGAGTTGTACACTTGATGTCTTTAAGATCAAGTGTCTGGTCCTACTTATGCTTACGAATACAGAGTTGATATTGGGCAGGTAAATTAAAATTTCTAAATATAATTCCCTTCATCTGTGATGTAATATGTTCAATGGAATATGCTTATTAATACTAAAGTCATATGATTTTACTTGGACATCACATATCAATAATCCTACTCACCAAAATAGTGTTCTTTACCTGTTACTATGATTATTTTATAATTTAATACTGTGCTCATATAATGACTTTTTTTATGAAGTATGTATTTTGAAATACCCTATAATCTATACCTTATTTAATAAATATTTCTTAATGTGCCTAGGTACTAAGAATAAGAAAACAAATGTCAGCATAATACCACGAGACACAATATTAGCGTATTTTTCCATATGGAAACATTAGGTGTATTTTCTATTAATGTATTCATCTGTTTGGAAAATATAACTAAGATTGCAAATGCAGGACAGAAATGGCACTTCTGGTTTCTCCAGGGCCCATTTTAGACATAACTAATTGATAGCACTTTTGTTTATTTGTCTGAACTCAGCGCAGAGTGTTTCTTAGTCTGGCATTGCTGACAGCTGCCACCTGTCTTCAATCAGACGTGAACCATTATTTGAAACATTTTCCTTCCCCTGAAATGTATGACCATTATAGAAAGTTTGCAACATGGAAGAGTATAAACAAAGCCAAAATATTTCATCGTTGACATATAACCACAGCTACCATTTGATTCCTTTTTCTTTTTAATTAGGAAGTTCAGATTACAGGGTTTTCATGTCTGGTTTTCATTACACTTTCATTAGAGTTATACAATAATGACATTTTAAATTTTGAATTTTAAATTTAATTGTGATATGCAATCACATATGTATTTAATCAGAAAAATAACATAGCAGAAACATCAGCCAGACTTACTGAGTATTATTACATGACATATTTACTTTAGATTGTTTCAGACGGAGGAAACTGTGTCAAGTGTTATTCAACTTCAACCTTTAAGTTTATTTCACTACCATTCTGGTAATTACTATAACAAATTTTTTATTTCAGCTTTTTACTTCTAGACTTATTATTTTGCAAATCTGCTTTATTTCAAGAGTTAGCAGAGGTCCCCAAACTACAGCCCACGGGCCACATGCAGCGGTGTGAATGGCATTTGTTCCCATTTTGTTTTTACTTCAAAATAAGATATGTGCAGTGTGCATGGGAATTTGTTCATAGTTTTTTTTTTTAAACTACAGTCCGGCCCTCCAATGGTCTGAGGGACAGTGAATTGGCCCCCTGTTTAAAAAGTTTGAGGATGCCTGGTAGGATATTACCTTGTAACTGTGAAACCACATATGTATTGAAATTATGTAGTATCCTAATTTAAAATTATTTTTTGATATTTTTAAGTTATCCAATTTATACTTGCCTTCCAGTAGACAATTTTCAACAATTTTCCTATGAATAAAACAGTGAAATACATCTGCTAGTTAATAAATTAAATACATTTACCTCTATTGCATTTGGCCAAATCTTCACCAAAATGTTGTCTAAATTTTCAGTTTATTAGCATTATATAGATGTTTTGGTTTATTGTAAATTTTCCTCAACAGCGTAGTAAAATATTGACTTACTTTTGTTTAAAATTTTTGATTTAAAGACACAATGGTAGTCATTTCCGCTGTCTTAATAAGCATGTTATTAATAAACATAAGTGAAAAATAAAAGGATAAATACTCATGACTCAATTTTAACAGTTATATCAAGCTTTTACCGCATGGCTTTTTCCTATTCTATCTTTTTCCCTGAGATATTTTCAGGAAACTCTGAACATGATATCATTTTCAACATCAGCACGCCTTGGTAAACATGGGCATGCTTTTGTACAGTTCACAAGAAATTTTTAGTAACTAACAAAATTACCAAGATTTCCTCATTATCAACGAATACCTAACACATATTAAAATTTTACATTTCCACAAAAATGTAAATATGAAAATAGTGTTTGCCCAAATTATGAAGCAAATAACATCTTTGTTTTATACCAGTTCTAAATCTCTTAAATCTCTTAAGAGTTTAGATCTCTTAAATCTTTTCATTTTGCACAGTGTCTTGCTTTTTTGTTTGTTTAATTTAATGACATGTCAAAGAAACCAGACCAGTCATCTGTTAGACCGATGTTATTTAAAATGCATTGCGCATGCAGACTTCATGGGTAGTGGGATGAAGAACAGAGGAGAGGAGAGGAAAGAGGGAGGAGGGAGGAAGAAATCAAGCTTTAAATACATCACAAAGATTTCTTCTGGGTGGTGCCTGTGGCTCATAGGAGTAGGGCGCCAGCGCCATATACCAGAGGTGGCAGGTTCAGACCCAACCCTACCCAAAAATTGCAAAAAAAAAAAAAAAAAAAAAAAAAAGATTTCTTCTAAGATTGTGTTCATTTTATTTTTGTGACTTTGTATATGATAAAGTATGAAATAGAATCTTTTTTTTTCCTTAAGTGATTCCCAGGTATTTTAAAACAAAGACTGTTATTTTTTATTTATTTATTTATTTTTTGCAGTTTTTGGCCGGGGTTGGGTTTGAACCCACCACCTCCGGTATATGGGGCCAGCACCCTACTCCTTTGAGCCACAGGCACCGCCCAAGACTGTTACTTCTTCATTGACTTGTTTCTGAACCTCTATTACAACTCACTTGACCATACCCATGTAGGTCTTTGGGTACACTCTGTTCTGTCCCATCAAGTGCCTTGTCAGTCCAATAGCACACCACAGTGACAACTGCAACATTACACAGTAAGTCTGCCAGTTAGAGGGTCAAGTCCTCCAATGTTCTATTTTTGACAGTGTTTGAGCTGTTAGAGGTCCCATGCATTTATATATAGAATTGTAGAATTAGCATGGAAGTTTCCCAAGAATCCTTCTGGAAATTTTATAGTAATTGTATCCTAATCTATAGATCACTTTGAAGACAACTGACAGTTTTAAACATTTGGAATCTTCTGATCAGTATCATGACAAATATCTCTAATCATTTTGTTTTTCTTTGGTTAGAAAGCTTGTGGGGATTTTTCAAGCCTGAGGCTCAGGCAATAACAAAGGCGGGAAAAGCTAGGAAAAGCTTCCTCCTGCTCCAAGCCGGCTGCACCATCAATTCCTTGCACACACTGAAGGGGGATGCAGACGAGGACTTCGTCCTTACCCTTGGGTCCTGCTCTTCTTTTATTTACACTTCTAGCCCCCGTCCTTTTCTTCTTTCCACATCATGGCCTTGGGCAGAGGTCTTTTTCTGCTGAAGGCTCCTCATTGGGACGAGTGGGTGAAAACTCGAAGACTGTCTCGCACTCTGAGGCACGTCCCCACTCCTACACACTCCTGCCCACCTGACTTCAGCATCTAATAACAAATGAGTCTCTTTTTTTGGCTGCTCCCTCTAAAGTGAGATTATTCCTACTACTCAGATCTAGGGATTTCTAAGTTTTATCTGTTCAAAGGGCTGCAAATATACATATATATTAGGATATTTGAAATCATCTCAAAAGTCCCTAATACTTGTTCGCTTTTGATTTTTTAACTTTTTTTGTATTTATTTCGGGATGGTTTATGCTTCTGTCTGTAATGTCACTAGTGTTTTTTTCTTGGTAATGAATAAAAGGCCATTAGTCCTATATAGTGTATTTTTATCTTGCACGTTGTAGTAGTTTTTTTTTTTTTTCCTAAAAGATCAATTTGAATCTTTGTCTTATCTTCCATTTATTGATGTTACATGTAAAATATTTCCACTGGCTTTCTGCATATGTAGATTATACTTTTACTTCCCAGGTCTACTAAAGAGGTCATGCAATAAGAACATAGTATCAGCTATGAATGTTTTTGAAAACAATTTAAATTGCGTATAAAAGGCTTTACTAATTTATAGGAAATGTCAAGGACAAAAACATGTATTGAATCACACCACACAGACACAGTTAGCAAAAGTCTGAATCTAGAAAAATTTAAAGGCGAAATAACCTTGTTTGTTCAACACGTAAATGGAAAGGAAAATTAAAATAGAGAAAGAAACGTATAGACCCAGTGAGAGACCAAAAATTGTTATCAACAAACTACATTGTGTGGACATATTTAGATCCCGATTCCAGACATTTGAAGACTTTTCATGCAATCACTGGCTATATTAAGCCTTAACCTTAATTTTTAAGATTTAGATTGATTTTTAAAAATGTACACACACAGACACACATGGTATTTTTGCTCAAGGATGTGTCTCAAGTGGTTAAAATGATATGCCATTTGAAATTTGTTTCAATATAAAAATGTGAGCATGGGGGGCGGTGCCTGTAGCTCAAAGGAGTGGAGTGCCGGCCCCATATGCTGGAGGTGGCAGGTTCAAACCCAGCCCTGGCCAAAAACTGCAAAAACAAAAACAAACAAAAAAAAGAAACAGTGAGCATGTGTGATAGGTGACGATAATTAAGAAAAGGAAAAAAGGACCGAAGGTGAGTAATGATAAAAGTATTCCTTATGCTATTTTATGTACTTTTAGATGAATAAAACTATAACACAGAGTTAAGAAAAATACTATTCCCAGAAACGTGACAAATGTACCTCGTATTGTGTCAGTGATGGTTTTGAAAATTTTACACAAAATATCTTTTTCATGAAGAAAATTATACTTGCTCCAAATATTATTCACCAGCTATCAAGAAAATATATATTCACATTTCTAAAACATAGACATTATTTGAATTTCAAATATGAAACATAGGGATGAAAATCATCTTTAATTTTCACCTCAGCTGAATTCTTTTACGACCTTCATTAAGTAAATTTGTAACCAAGAATTCGTCTGCTTGAAGGAGCTACATAGGAACTACAGAACCCCGTGTTCCTTCTTAATTAGGTATTTTTTAACAATTCTTCTTAACAAAAGCCAAAGACCAAAAACATCTCTAAAGGATGCTCAGAAATGCGTGCAAGAAGATTCAAAACAGAACCACACAGAAAAACTTTTAATATGAGACTCTAGTGTTTTAGTGTTGATTATACAGTTCAAACTTCGCTGTGGACCTCATATTATTGCTGTTCTTCAGTACAGCCAAAGAAATAAATTAAATTTAGTTGTATGCATGTGTAGCAAATGAAAAGCTATTTAGCTTCATAGAAGGCTGAGGATTATCAGTCATGACAGAGACAGTTGGTAAGATCAGGCTCAGGTAAATAAAAAGTTTTGAACGTAAAACTCAGTGGGGGGAGTTTTTTGCTGTTGTTTGTTTGTTAACATTTAAATGCCAGAAGACAGCTAAGATTTTTTCATATCCATCTTTCATTTATAAACCTTCATTCATTTTATCTGGGCACTATGATACCGTATTTATTATCTAAAAATGGTGCGGTTTTCTTGTTGAGAAGATGAAAAACGCCTCTTATTCACATCTTTCAATTATGGAAGGGCAAAGATCTTGCACAGGATAGCTAATCAGAGTGTTTTGTGGCACTGGTATAAGAGATTAGAAAATCCCCCTGGCTTTATGCTGTCCATTAAACTAGCTACATTAAAAAAAAAAATCATGATTTGGGAAATTTTGAATTAGAAAACTTCTTTATATTAAGTATAAAGAAGAATAAGTATTTGATTTTTTTTTCCTCCTGGCTTGACTGTTGTTTTAATGGGTGAGTTTGAGTTTTACTGAGATAGAAAGGGGGGAAAGTAAGCAAGTTAAATAAAAAAAAGAAAGAAAGAAAGAAAGCTCTTCCTCAATGTCAGCTGTCAATCCAGTAGAGTCCCAGAGCGATTTTCCAACCTTCAGGCAGATTTATGACTGCAGTTTAAAATGAACAGTTCTTGAGCAGAAACTTATAATTATTCTAATCAAATTGTTGCTGAGCTACAAAATATAATTAACTAGCTTAATTGGTAGATAAATTAAATGTGTAGTTTTATTCCATTTTTATCAGACGCAAAAACTGTAACCTGTCTTAGTAATTATATGAGAAAGTGTTATTTTTAAAATGTTATTTCTTTTTTATTCCTCATTTAGGAATGTGAAAGATATGCAAGAGCAAAAGAAGATTATAACGGAACAGAAGATTTTTGTTTTGCATCATCCCGTTTCCTCTGAAGAGTAGCAATTGGAATAAATAGAGTCTGGAGAATGGATAGCTGTTTACTGCTACTTTTGACGTTGGGAATGCCTCTCCTATGGCCATGCCTTATAGCAGCAGAAAATGTTAAAACGAAAAGGGCAAAGCAGCCAGCAGTATCTCATTGGAGAGAGAAGCGGGGCTGGGTGTGGAACCAATTTTTTGTTCCAGAGGAAATGAACACAACTCATCATATTGGCCAGGTACTTATATTCTAACAAGTGCTCCTGAAAATAGCAGAACAATGCAAATAATGAATTGGGGACCTTCTGGTATATGATGACTTCTATATTTTCCCAGTGGAACCACTAGAAATTTTCAAACAACAACATAATTATCTGTTTCAGATTTGCAAACACCTAAGACAGCCTCTAAAAACTGGAGGAAGAAGGGGTATCTCCCATTATAAAATTTCATTTCAATCTCCTGTATGAAAATGCAGCCCTCCTTTAACAACATCTGGAAATTTGAAGGTGTTGTTTTTGGCAATGGATCAAATATCATTTAGCAACAGCATTTCACTTGATTTTCTGTTATGCTAAGTAGCTGTTGATTTACCCCTCATTCATTTTTAATTAAGCAGATTAATACCATATCCTTACACAGTTAAGTAGCTTCAGAAGCCCTCATGGTTTGTTTGATTAGCTAACGTTAAAGTTGAAGGAATAATTATCTTCACTTTCATAGAAAAATATATTTTAAGAATAATTCCTTAATGAGATAGAACATCTCCTATTTATGTTTTTGGTTTTTATTTTATTATTTGGTTTTCCTTAAGCAGAAGTAATTACAATATCGTGTCCTTTCCTGTAAGGCTCTTTCTCTAGATGAATGAACTGAAAAAGTTTAACCGCTAATTAACTGGCACTAAAATTTAATTGGGCCCAAAGGGTGAAGTATTCAAAATTTATTAACTCTCTTTTTCTAGACCTTTTGGGAGAGCTGCTCTGTTAGGATGGTGTCTGGATTCTGTAGACGTTCACCTATCCTATCAGCTGAATGTAAATAGTATATTGTATAAAGGCTTAGATTAGGGTTTTAGGCAGATTTCAAAATGTGAGGGTGTGTTTGTTGACACGTATGTGCACAGCCACACACCTGCTACACATATTCCTCACCCCCTTTCATTTTGCAAGATGACTGCAGGTGAATCACTTTCACGATGCCACTAATGAGGTCCACAGTTAAATGTCTGCTAGGTAACAAGCAGTCTCTCCAGACACCGTCATAATAGACCCCACAGAACACCATATGCTCTCCCATCACTGAACCGGGTGACAGGCTAAGATCAGCTGGTGACTTTTAGTAAATAAGGTGATGCAGGGAAGTGCATCAGTGTAATCGGGACAAAGCCCACCGCTGGGGCTGCCACGGTTTCTTGTTGGTCTCTAATGCCTGCACAGATCTCCTGTGACTTCATTGCACATAGTGATTGATTCTGTCTATTATTTCATTCTATAAAAATATTTATGAAAATTCTCTAACAGAGGTTTTCCTTCTAAACAAACTCATCAGCCTTAAATACCACACAGATAACTGGTTTAAAAGATAATAATTATGAATGTTTAGGTGCTTGTAATTAAAGAGCTAATACAGATAAAATATGGCTGATGTATCCAAGATAACTCTTTAATTCATGTGTTAAAAGAAATTGAGACCGGACAGTACAATGAAGTGAAAACTGAAAATGATAATGGTTTGCAGAATTGATAGCAGCTGCTTACTTGAAAAATACTTTTTGAACCAAGAAGTATGGAAATTGTGTAATACCAGAGTCCATGAAATTGACATGTATTTAACATATATATTTTGTGATATTAAGGGGCAAGTCCTCAGGTAAAATTTTGTAGTTATTTTTTTCCCCTAAAAATACCAAGCTAAGTAGTCTTTGAAAATTACACTGTGAATATGCTTGAGGTACATTTATTTATTACTTCATTTGTTATTTCTTAATTCTAATTCTGAATACATTATCAAATTACATTGAAATGATGTCATTTTAAAAATATGGACCACGTATAGCTCATTCAAAATATTGGTTGGAATTGTTTTCCTTCGCTTCTTAACATCATGACATAGATAATTAGAACATCATAGTATGTTTCTTCTCTTACATAAAAATAATTTTTAGATATGAAAAACATGCATTTTGCTCTCCCAAATTTACACTTATTTACATACAAATTCAAAATTCTAAATAATCCATCAACTCCAAGTGATAACCAAATCTTTTATGTTTTTTAGAAAATTAAAAGATAAAGGCACAGGGAAAACATACGTGGTAATTAAGAAGAATATTGAGAAGAAAGAGGTTTATATCTTCTGGCTTAAAAATCAAGGGATAAAGATCATGTCACTTAATTGTTATCAGGGGTGAATCTAAGGTTAGAAGTCATGTGGTCTAAATCACAAATCTACACGAAAACCAGGTGACTCTGGAAAAGCTTGTAAAATTGTCTGAGTGTCACTTTTATTCTCTATAGAAAAAATGATTGTGTCAATAATACAGTATGTATTTCACAATATTATTATGAGTGATATTTGAAAACACTAATATAAAGGACTTTATATATACTGTGGCATGTATTATATGCCCAATAAAGGGTTAAAATAATTTTCTTCTCATTATGCTCTCTAATTTTCTTTTTGATATTTCCATGTTTTCTATGCATTTTAAGATAAAAGACAGAGTAGCACTGTCTAAATACACCTAGATTATTACTTTCTTATCTGTACCCAAGACTCGACCTAATATAAGCATTTGAGAGTATGCTTTTATTGACTAAGAATGTAATTGTGAATCAAACTTGAACCAACTATGTTGTACATAATTTACGAAAGAGGCTTTATTTTTCAATTATTATATTTTCTAATTAGAATCATTGTATAGAATAATTAAATTTGTACACTTTTTTGCATCAGAAATTCAGACACTTGCATCCACCTGGTGATACATTTTAATTTTGAAATTAAGATTTGACCTATGTAATATAACGTGGGAATTATATAGAATAATTCACTTAGGGAATAATTAAAATATACGCCAGTATAATCACTGAATTTGATTTGCCTGTTTCAGATGTCTAGAAACTAAATTATCCCTCTTCTCATTTGTAGCTAAGATCGGATTTGGACAATGGAAACAACTCTTTCCAGTATAAACTTCTGGGAGTTGGAGCTGAAAATATTTTTACCATTGATGGAAGAACAGGTGACCTATATGCCCAACAGAAGCTTGATAGAGAAGAACGGTCCCTCTACATCCTAAGAGCCCAGGTAATAGACATCACCACTGGAAAGGCTGTGGAACCTGAGTCTGAGTTTGTCATCAGAGTTTCGGATATCAATGACAATGAGCCAAAATTCCTAGATGAACCTTATGAGGCCACTGTACCAGAGATGTCTCCAGAAGGTATTGCATATTATTTACATCAAAGATGTACTAACATTCAAAACAAATTTAAAATATCAAGCATATGTTATGTAGTTCAGAAATGAATCAATCATTTAATGTTCTACACGGGTACTTCCTTCTACAAACATGTTTAAGTAAAATACTTGAAAGGATTAAATTTTTATAAACAGTTGTATATGCATCAATAAATTATGTTTTTAAAATGTCATCTTGATCTTCAAAGCAATAGGAAATAAGGCTGCATATGTTTATTTGAGCAATTCATAAAATTCTTTAGCCTGTTTATTCACTAGTTTCTTAAACTAAATAAATAACAATTTATTTTTCAAAATAAAATATACTTTTGTATCTCAAAGAAGGCAAAAGCTAATACTGCGAGATATGCATGTAGAAATAGGAGAAATGAACTTGTAAGGTGAAAACAATTCATTGAAACCATGGAATATGAATACCAAAAACACAATGAGATAGTTGAACACTTTTCTGTGGCCGCATGCATTTCAAGACCCCTTTCAAAGACCAGTGTTATTGTTATTAATGCTTTAGACATCACAGATATGGAAAAGAGTGATTTATATAAGACATTAAGAACTGATCATCTTCAAACTCAGAAATACATTCCCATTTCGGAGAAATTATGATGATGCAAAAATTTCTCCTTTTTTATTCACATGGTAAAATTTAATTCAAAGATTTGCTTATCGGTGATGAATAAATGTAATTTAATAACGGTCTTTTTAAATTATGCTGACACGCTTCCCAAGTGCATTAGCAAAATAGTCAATTCACTAGCCAATGATTATAAAAATATATACCCTATCAAATATTTTCCTGATCTTCATTTTTTTAACATTCCAGGTAGGCATTTAAAGATGCTGGACTATATTATTTAGAACATATAGGTATTTAACAAGAGCTTCAACAAATTTTCCTGTGTAATATATATTAGGATAAATAACCAATGGATGTAAACGGAATTTTTAAAATCATTCTGTTTTGGTAGCTGGACAAAGACCACAGTTCTTCCTCCTCAGCCTTTCCTCTACCCTTTCAGGTTCTCCATAGGCTCCCTTCCTTTGTCACCTTTTCCTCTGTCTTCCTTTTACTCCCCCTTTTCTTCTTCCTGTTCCTCGAAAGACACATATTATGGACCTAAATTGTGTCGGGAAACTTTCTTTGAAACTGAGGGTAGAATTGTGGAGGAGCGCTCCCATCGCAGAGCTGTTAGGATTGCGTGTACCAACAAGGAGTCAATATGGCAGGCCTGTGGGGTGTGGAGATGGATGAGACCCCTTTGGCAGAGGATGTAGTTAGAGAAGAGAAAAGCATCCTGGCTGACTAGACTGGTAATCAAAAGGGGATTGCCTGGAAAAATTAGAATGAGTGGAATTGGCCAGGGACAGTATGAAGAAGAGAAAATCAAGAGAAAAGATGTTGCAAAAGAAGAGAGAGATCTCCCCGATGTGTGGAATGCTGCTGTGAGTCTGAATAAACTAAAGAGAGTAATGACTCCTGATTCCCAGATCGAAGGACCCTGATGAGTTTGATAAGAACAGTTTGGTTTAATTTGTGGAACTGGAGAGTACTCTCTGTCACAAATGGAAGGAGAAGAGGGGGTAATGGCGAATTTATCCAACTTTAAGAGGAGCAGTGCTGTGGGGAGAAAATAATGATGTGAGATGCAAAGTGGGGGGAGGTCAAGAGGAGATTTTGTTGGTTTATCACCATTTACTTAATTGTTAAGAAGGGAAATTTAATCACACAGTTATACACTATTGAGGATTTCACACAAAAAAAGAATATTGTTGAAGCAAAGTAAAAGGAATGTAAGTACTATAAAACTATTCTTGTGTAAAGAAAGAGTTATGGAATCCAGGCACTAGGAAAAAAGGTCAGATTCAAGTAGGCTGACATATTGGTTCATCATAAATAAATTAATAGGTATTTCCTTCTATTTCACCAGTGAATTATGATACAAGTATAGTAACTAAGAGAAAAGGGGTAGAATTTTAGAGAAAGAAGAGGAGATAAAAGCAGCTGCATTAGTGGATAATGAGCCCACAAAGAAATTATTGTTTATACAGTACATTGTTGGTGTCATGGTCTCCAGACAGTTCCACAATGGATGATTTAATGGCTAGATCCACACTGCCATTGATCTATTGATGCATTGAAGTTTGAGGTACTCATACAGATTATCTAATCAATCTGCATAGGTCAGTACATACTGTGGGTGTGCCAATTAGGGTTCAAGTTTTATAAGGAACCCTACACAAATCTGTGAACACATTTTAAACCCTTCTTTGAGAGGAAGGAGCCAACAGATTACTGGTCAGTCGCTATCAGAAATGTTGTCTCGTGCGTATGAAAATAGAATATTCCTATTGTTCTATCAGCCTTTTTATCGGTGGTTTCCCTCTGAAGCATTTCATAATTTTTGTTGACTTTCTTTAGAGGTAAAAAATATCGAGTAACAAAATTATACATGATTACTTTTCCCTTCAATCTCAATATTTAATTTATGAATATTGAGACTTATTTTGCCACACTGGATCCTTCATTTTTCATCTTTTTTCTGTATCCACAGCCGTCTAATGGATTCTGGAGTGTTGACCTTGCTTTCAAATTCCTACCACCTATTTCATTCTGTAGAAAGCAACCAGTGCAGATATTTCATTGTTTATTATCTTTTAAAAGATTGTATTTTAAATCTTATATTTAAACAAGATTTAAAATCTTGTAAAGATTATACTGAGTCCACTATTATTATATTTAACTCAATCTCGTATTGTAAAGATTGTATCAAGTCCGCTATTATTATAAATGAATCTTCACTTTGAACTTAAAATTTGGTTTGGAGAAAATTAAAAAAATCACGAAGAACAAGAAATGCTTACAGTTTGCATATTATGAATGCTCATTGGAGTTAATATACTTTATCATATGTGTGTGCTCATTAAAAGAAAATTTTAAACTTTACTCTTTTAAAATTTAGTTTTACATATTGTCTATAGAAAACAGAAAGAATTTAATCTAGTAAATACACTCTGCAACCTCACTCTTTAGCACATTACCAAAAAGGTGTAAATAGCCTCCATCAAATTTTTTTGGGAAGTAGTCACTAATGCATCATTTTTAACATTAGTTAAGTGTCTAACACTCCTTTTGCTCATGTTAATCACTTATTTATTTTTTGATTATCATCAAAACGAGGATGCTTTTGAAAGCAAAAAAAAGGATAACTTGTAAGTGGCATTCAATTTAACTTACTAATTAAGAAGCACTATATTAACATTTAATTAAAAAACATAAAAATACAGTGGGTTATGCTGACCTCTGCAGTTATTTAAAGGTATTTTAAGTTATGATTTTTTTAATTCGATAAAAAGTTCTCTTTAATAATCATTATCATCAATATAGCCCACATATACTATAATGGAGAGCCATTATAGAAAGATATTAAATACAATTCATTTAAAATGCATACAAATTTAATTTTAGTTATTTCTCAGACAAATAAAAATCCTTATTTTTAAGAAAGCATGTCATGTACAATTAGATTCTGTGAAACTAATGCACTTAGATACATGAGTTGGAACTGACTGAGGTTGGGACAAATTGATCATATTCCTCTGAATATATTATTCTTTATTAAATACACTCTAATTTGTTTGACTTAAATTCTGTTATCTCAGATTGCAAAAAAGGTAGAGTTGTTAAAAATACTATAAAAAATATTAAAAATGACCTTGTTTTTAGGTGATTGTGTACAGAAAAACCAAAAATAATTGAAGAATACTTTGCACATTAAAGGCGACAAGTGAGAAAATACCAGCTGTTTCCCAACTTCCATTTTGGAGGTTTTAGCTTGTAATGTTACTGCACCTCACATATAAATACAGTAAGGGTGGACCAGTGAGTACTTGTAGATAAATAACGCTGCTCATACTAATAAAATAAGGGTTCAGTACAAAAGAGTAAGAAGTCTGTGGATGAAACCATTATTTTTATGTAGTATCATGAATTTGATCATGATCACTTAATTCACTTTGTATATGTTTTGTTTCTATTTTAATCCCAGATTCAGAGTGTGTGTCAAAATACTGTTATTTAATGTGCTGTTTTGGAGTTAACCATTATACAACTCAACACCTTCTCGCTAAATTTCTTCCAGATTAATCAAAGCATACTCCAACTAAAAGTGCATGTAAAAAATAACTTCCTCATTATACAGTTTATATCTTCATTCTAAGAAAAACCTGTTAACCTTATTTAAAAAAAAAAGAAACTGTTAACCTGCATTCAAAACCCCCCCCCAAAAATGATGCACTACGATAAATGAGTGATTTTGATATCCAAAGTTTAGATCTCAGCCCTAATAGCCCTAATAAGCCCTAGTACCCATATTCCTGTGTTCCATAATAAATGTGAGTTTTAATTATAAAATGCCCTCGCCCCAGCTTGCTGTCCTCTGCTGCCTCCGTGATATCTAACATAGTCTGCATACGAACATTTCTCACTGCTTTATGTCTGGATATCTCCCATAATCACTAGCGGAGAAAGCATTCTGTGTGACATAAGAGATGACATCATCCAATGAAGTTGTGTTATGACTGTAAAACATTTGAATGAGAATCACCCAATCCTCCATAAAACTCCTGGATGTTAAAAAAATCAACACAGGCAGATTTACACTATTCTTCTTTTTTCATTTTTATTTCATTTTTTTTTGAGACAGAGTCTCACTTTGTTGCCCTCCGTAAAGTGCGGTGACATCACAACTCACAGCAACCTCAAACTCTTGGGCTCAAGAGATTATTTCTCTCTCTCTCTTTATTTAGAGACAGAGTCTCACTATGTTTCCCTCAGTAGAGTGCTGTTGCTTCACAGCTCACAGCAACCTCCAACCCCTGGGCTTAGGCAATTCTCTTGCCTCAGCCTCCCAAGTAGCTGGGACTACAGGCACCCACCACAACACCCAGCTATTTTTTTGTTGAAGTTTGTCTGGGGCAGGGTTCAAACCTACCACCCTCGGTATATGGGGCCAGCACCCTACCCACTGAGCCACAGGCACTGCCCTCAAGAGATTCTCTTTCCTCAGCCTCTCAATTAGCTGGAACTACAGACATCTGCCACAATGCCCACTTACTTTAGAGACAGTTTTGCTCTTGCTCAGCCTGGTCTTGAACTCCTGAGCATAGGCAATGCATCTGCCTCGGCCTCCCAGAGTGCTAGGATTACAGGCATGAGCCACCATGCCCAGCTACACTATTCTTACATCAGGTTTTACTCAGTGATGGCAGAATAGTTCTGATGTGTCATGAAATTATGGTATCGATGCTGCCATTAATGATTTCAGTCTTTAAATATTTTATTTAGTGTTATAGAGTTTAGGCTTTTAAACACTGCAATAGAAGTTGCAATTTACATGTAATTTCACATGCATAATAAATATTTTATATTATATAAATATACTACAATCGTTTAGTTTTTCTATGTCAGAACAAATGAAAATGATATCAGCCTGTGCAATTTCCAGAGACTACCAACCTACCATAATCCCCTCAATAACCTGGTGAAAGTTTATATCTTATGTCATCTACATAGCAATACGTTTCTGCAAACAATGTATCTGAAAAAGTGGGCAAAGTCAAATATTAGGTTAAACTTATTTTCATAAAAGACCTTTTGAAATAGAGAGTTGTCAAGATTCAGAAGCTAGCTAGCCAGTCAGAACTAACATTTTATGTCTGTTATGAAAATTCTCTCCAGAATGATACATGAAAATGACATCAACTATTTATGTAACAATAAGAGAATTATATTAGTTATTATATTTATATGTGTATTATTAGAGTAGATAAACTGATACATTACTCTTACTACAATATGCTTCTAACTTTTTTTTCCATTTACATTTTGTTCAGTTCAAATGATAAATGCAAACTGATGTAGGAGGATCTTTATTTTGGCTACAAGATTTCGTTCATTTTGGCTCTTTGCATTTCCAAATAGCTCTGCCATCCTTAATCCAGTTACGGCGACTCAACTCCGAGAGAAACACTGTTCTGTGCACCCTTCGGTTCCCAGGAAAGACGTTCTCACTTGCTGTTTGCATTCCTCACTAATTTTATTTCAAGGATCTAGATGATTTAAACTTTTAAGAGTGGCAACCCAGTTCTAATTGATGATGTTTTAAGGTGGAATAATGCATTATTAAGGGTGTGGCAATTCAACAGGTGCATATTTCTTTCTGGATTATTTTCATTCCCCTTTATTTTATCCCAGGGATCACTTTACATCGTTACAGTTGTTCTAACATAGGGTGATCAGATCTTCAGTGTTACTGAAGATAGTCCCACTTTACTTCAATTTTTCTGTCATTTTTGTCCTGGAATCATTATCCTAGATTTTCTATTTTTAAATCTACTATGAATAATTATGTTAAAATGAGTCAGAATGAATTTGGTAAACATAAGCTTTATACTTGCTATGAGAATCACTGTGTAAAACATAGGAGTAATAAATAGATGTCTTATTTTAAGATGTGGATAAGCCTGGAAAAGGACAAGCAGTAACTCAGGGCAATGGATGATAAAACAAGGTCAAACTATGAAACTGAATATGCATATGTGAAGGGTCAGGAGAAATCTTCTAAATACGGATCAAAATTGTTTTCACATAGTAAATGAGAAAATATCATGAATGTTACATTAATCAGGTGGATAAAAATATCTCCGATTGTATGGGAAGCCCTCACACTGTACTCCAAGC
>CAUYRH010117541.1:0-42180 GCA_963574655.1 Perodicticus potto | reverse complement strand
AAAAATGAATGTGTGCAAGCCAACATCCAATTTCTCTTATTACAGTTAGATTTCTTGTAGCTGTTTATGTTATTATGGAGAAGAAAAATATATTGACTTATTTTTCTGTCTTTTCCATTAAAGCAGAATGCCTTTTTTTTTGCTTTAGTCATAAAGAAGAGGGAATACATGATAAAGTAACGGGTTTGATTTCTCTTTCATTGTACATGGCTTCTGAACATCTAATTGTTTTTAGTTGTCTAAATAAAATGCCTTTAAAACAACAAAAAATAAAAATAAAAAATAAAAACAATTTGACCACACATTTTTCTCCAGATACTGCTCTTTTTTCTCTCTCTCTTCACAGATAAACTTCTCAAAAGAAGTTTCTGTCTACTTTGTCCAATGCCTTTTTTCTTATGTATCCTTAGTCAGTATACTCCAGTCTGGATTCTGCCGAATAACTTCCGTCAAGCCAGCTCTCCCTTTGCCTTAATGTACAACACTGTCCTTTAAACACATTTCTTCCCTTAAACAACACTCTTTATCATTGTTTTCTCCTGGCTGACCTACTATTACAGGCATCCTCAAACTTTTTAAACCGGGGCCAATTCACTGTCCCTCAGACCATTGGAGGGCTGGACTATAGTTTAAAAAAAAAAAACTATGAACAAATTCCTATGCACACTGCACATAACTTATTTTGAAGTAAAAACCAAATGAGAACAAATACAATTCACACCAACTCACGTGGCCCGTGGGCCATAGTTTGAGGACCCCTGTACTATTATAATTCCATCCCAGTGCCTTTTTCAGGTTCCTTGTTCTCTTCCCTGCATTAAAATGTGAAGGTGTCCAACTACTTTAGTTTTTAATCATCTTCTCATTCTCTATTTCTACCAGCTTTACTTACCCCTAGGCATTTGAGTACCAAATATACCCCAGCTCTGAAATTACCATATACAGACATAGCACTCTGCAAATTCCAGAATTGTGCATCCAGTTGTCAAGTCCTCCAATTTCTGGTGATAGAAGTCACTTTTCTTTTTCCCATGGTGTTAGCTTAATATGCAGTTGAAATTAATTAACTAATTAATACTTTTATGTGTTTTTTTAGGAAAAAGGAAAATTTCAAGAGAACTGAATCTCTCTTTTTACCTTGAAGGTTAGTCACATATCAAATGTTACATATAGCTTGAACTAGATGAATGAATGAACAGAACTTACATTCTTCTCTTGAGGTTGCTAACTCAGCTTTGGCATCGATTTATTAAAAATAATGCAAATATATCTGAAAGTAAAACTTTAAATAATAAAGAAAATAATTTAAAAATATAAAGGGGAACACCTTCTACGCAATAGCATTATGTACAGGTGAAAATATCATACAAACAAAAATACTGAAATACAATAAATGTTGTAGAATTGATATAGTTAACTATGTAAGTAAATGAATGAATAATGTCATCTATGATGGGCTAATGTCCCTAACAGCTGTATGCTTTAATATAGAGTTGCTTGCCATTATCAACAGGAGTGGTGACAAATTTGATTCAGTTTATTTCATGATGAAGGCAGAAAAAATAGTCTTTTGAAATGACTAAACATGCAAGAGTATGATGAAGAATATCTGCCCATACTAATCATTTCATTGAGAGGTCTGTTCCTTAGCTATTAATTTTTCTTACAAGTTTGATGACAAAGAGAAGTACCTCATGATTTCTTACTCTGACTTCCCAAGCACAGCAATGCTGTTCTTTTCCAGATAGAGACCAATTCCCCGGAAGTACCTCTCCAAAGCCAAGATGAACCTATCACTGCTCAAAGAGTCCTTCTAACAGCCCAACTGCTGCACCAAGCAAGTTTCTTGAACTTCCCAAAGCTGATAAAGTCCAGTAAAGAGTTTATACAGACTAGTCTCATTCCAACTAACCTCTTGGGTTGTACAGATTGACAACCTGCAGAAGCATCTCACAGAGGACCATTCATTAGAAACAACAGAAAAAAAATTGAAAACATTAAATGTCTATTAGGAGAGACTGATTAAATAATGTCTTACATACCCACTCAGTGGGCAACAATTGAATTACTTCAAAACACAAAGAAGCTCTATATATATCATAAAAATTTGAGGATATCTTGAGCTGAAAAGGTAAAGATGCAGAACAATGCATACAGTATGCTAGCTTTATATAAAAATGAGAAGAATGTAATAAAAGAATATAACTATATTCTTAGCTAGAATATGCATATGAAACTTTGGATGGATTCAGAAGACGACAGTAACTTCAAACTTTGGAAAGTGCTGTAAGAAATTGTGTCAAAATATACATTTGCTTATATGTCAAAATTTAAATTTACTAGTAATTACACAAATTTAAGTTAATATAATACCCATAAAGAGAAAAATGAGCAGAGGAGAAATGCACTAACATTGCTGATGACTGTATTTTGGAAACATCATCTTGAATCAATATTCTGTTAAATATTATCCCAAACAGAGCAAAGTTTTGTGCCCAGATTCTGTTAAGTTTATTACAGGTGCTATAAAACAATGGAGACAAGAAGGTACATATGCACAAACAATGGGCAAACTATGTAGTTATTGAAAAAATTTGTAATAAATTAGGAATTGCAGAAAACAAAAGCACAAAAAAATTATGTATGATAGCACCGTGAGCCAAAAATTCAGAATTTATCATTTATCATAGTATGGTTACAAACTTGGTAGACAAATACTACCAAGTATTTGTCTGTTTTGAATACAGAATATGAACCAAATTGTACCTGAGGAGTTTATTAAATTGAGATAAAAATTAAGTGCGTCATAGAAAAAACAAGCATCCTCCTGTCTTCTACCAGGTTCTCTTACAATTTATACAAAAGCTGCATTTGACTGTTATTCAAAAGACAAGCCAGGAAGTGTAAACCTTTTTTTTTCTTAAGTATCGGTTTTGTGGAGGGAAAATCTCAGATACTGCTAACAATTTAATACCAAATGTGCAGGAACATACCCGTATACTACCTGGGTCACCCCCTTTGGTCTATTCAGTCACACTAACACTGCAGCCCTAAGATCCCCAGCGGGAGCCCACCCCAAACAACTCGGCTTCCGCAATCCTGGCCCTCCCGCTCCTGCGCACTTCCTCCCCGTCCCGCGACCCCTCCCCCACCCGCCCGCCCACGGACGAGTTCGAGAGGCCGCGCAGCCGCAATACCTGTTGTGGCCTCTCCTAGCCCGGGGGATCCTGGGACTAGACCTTTCCGGAAGGACCGACAGGGCGTCCGTGGCTAGGCCCGTGTTCCAGGCCCAGGCCGGTGTTCCAGGCCTTTGCTCGAAGACAGGCCGGCGGCCGCCGCAACGCTCCAGTGACGTCGGAAGGCGCAGGGAGCCGCTGGCTGGGGTGCCGTGACTCGCCGCCGAGCGAGGCGTGGGGCCGCTGTACGTGGCGGCGCCCTCCCCCCACCACCTTGGCCTGAAGCGGAACTGCTGAAGGAGCGGCCTCACAAGCCGGCGGGACGAGGTGAACCGGGTCATTGAGCTGCCTTCAGGTGATGAATAATCTGCATAATAATCAGATTTGAGGTCCTGCTAGCGAACGATTATTATCGGTGGGTGACTGTGTGTTCTGAGGGGGCCAAAGTGACTGCTTGCTCTTGATAAGGAACGCGAGCTCTCCTGCTCTTTGGACTCCTCGTTTCCAGTAAAACATTCGGGTTGTAGCCTCTTTCTTTGGCTTACATCTCTGTGCAGAAGGAAAGCTTTCCCATGAAAGTGTCGCTGGGTAACGGCGAAATGGGCGTCTCTTCCCATCTGCAGCCTTGCAAGACAGGAACCACACGCTTTTTTACCAGCAATACTCACAGTTCGGTGGTATTGCAAGGTTTTGATCAGCTTAGAATAGAAGGATTGCTTTGTGATGTGACCCTGGTACCTGGCGATGGAGATGAAATCTTCCCTGTTCACAGAGCTATGATGGCGTCTGCTAGTGATTATTTCAAGGCTATGTTCACGGGTGGAATGAAAGAACAAGATTTAATGTGCATTAAGCTTCATGGGGTGAACAAAGTTGGTCTAAAGAAAATCATTGATTTTATTTATACTGCAAAACTTTCTCTAAATATGGACAATCTTCAGGACACACTTGAAGCCGCCAGCTTTTTGCAAATTTTACCTGTTCTGGACTTTTGTAAAGTATTTCTTATATCAGGAGTCTCTTTGGATAACTGTGTTGAGGTTGGACGAATTGCTAACACCTACAATCTTATAGAAGTGGATAAATATGTTAATAATTTCATCCTGAAGAACTTTCCAGCTTTACTGAGTACTGGAGAGTTTCTAAAACTTCCTTTTGAACGGCTTGCCTTTGTGCTTTCCAGTAATAGTCTTAAGCACTGTACTGAACTTGAACTCTTCAAGGCTGCTTGTCGCTGGCTAAGGTTGGAGGACCCTCGGATGGATTATGCTGCAAAATTAATGAAGAATATTCGATTTCCACTGATGACACCACAGGACCTCATCAATTACGTGCAGACAGTAGATTTCATGAGAACAGACAATACTTGTGTGAATTTGCTTTTAGAAGCTAGCAATTACCAAATGATGCCATATATGCAGCCAGTGATGCAGTCAGATAGAACTGCTATTCGATCTGACTCTACTCACCTGGTTACATTAGGAGGAGTTTTGAGGCAGCAGCTGGTTGTCAGTAAAGAATTAAGGATGTATGATGAAAGAGCACAAGAGTGGAGATCTTTAGCCCCCATGGATGCTCCCCGTTACCAGCATGGCATTGCTGTCATTGGAAACTTCCTTTATGTAGTTGGTGGTCAAAGTAATTATGACACAAAAGGAAAAACTGCTGTTGATACAGTTTTCAGATTTGATCCTCGATATAATAAGTGGATGCAGGTTGCATCATTAAATGAAAAGCGCACATTCTTCCACTTGAGTGCCCTCAAAGGACATTTATATGCAGTTGGTGGGCGCAGTGCAGCTGGTGAACTGGCCACAGTGGAATGTTACAACCCAAGAATGAATGAGTGGAGCTATGTTGCAAAAATGAGTGAACCGCACTATGGCCATGCTGGAACAGTGTATGGAGGCTTAATGTATATTTCAGGAGGAATTACCCATGACACTTTTCAAAATGAGCTCATGTGTTTTGACCCTGATACAGACAAATGGACACAGAAGGCACCAATGACTACAGTCAGAGGTCTGCATTGCATGTGTACAGTTGGAGATAAGCTCTATGTCATTGGTGGCAATCACTTCAGAGGAACAAGTGATTATGATGATGTTCTAAGCTGTGAATACTATTCACCAACCCTTGACCAGTGGACACCAATTGCTGCTATGTTAAGAGGTCAAAGTGATGTTGGAGTTGCTGTCTTTGAAAATAAAATCTACGTCGTCGGTGGATATTCTTGGAATAATCGTTGTATGGTAGAAATTGTCCAGAAATACGATCCAGAAAAAGATGAGTGGCATAAAGTCTTTGATCTTCCAGAATCTCTTGGTGGCATTCGAGCTTGTACCCTCACAGTTTTTCCACCTGAAGAAAATCCTGGGTCACCTTCTAGAGAATCGCCTCTCTCCGCACCTTCAGATCATTCTTAAGTCTAAGATATAATATCATTGCAATACATTATGGGTGATCTGAGACTTCCTCTTCACTTGTATCTTCTTGCAGTGATTGGTACAGTTATTAGATAAAAAAGGTAATTGATGTTATTTGTCTTGTTTGGTAACTTAGTAAGTTTATCAAATGGTTAACAAATGTATTCAACATAGCTGTTTAACAATGAAAAAAGACACATAGAGAAATGTTTAGGTGTCTTTTTGTGATGTTACATAAGTTAAACTGTAGGTGGTAATTTGTCCCATTATGCTTAAGAGTTGAATGTTCTCATATTTGACTGCAAAACATCAAAGGGAGGTCACCTGCTTCAACCTAAAATGATAAACAAATGGTTGCCAAGTATTATTAGCTACCTCCCTCTTTTCATAGTTTCTGACATACCTGTTAACTAATTAGATTGTGTGGTTGCATTACGAATATGTGAAGTTTCTTAGGCAGATAGCAGAAATAAAAATACTAACTAGAAAAAATGTTGTAGCACTAAGTCAGGATTTGATATCTCTAGAGAGAGGAAGAAAAAACACATATAATAGAAATATACATGCATACACATATACATGCTTACGTATATCCATATACGCAGTTTTAAAATGGGCACTTCAACCGTGGTGAAATTGTTTTTCAATTGAAATTATTTTTTTCCACAAAGCAGCTTTTGCTATTCAAATGGAAATTCTGTACCAGAGAATGAATGTCTAGATAGTCATACTAAATTTAGATAAATTAGGGCTACATCGTATTAAGTTGGAAACTAAATTTGTCATTTGTTTAAATTGTTACTTCAAATGAAGCTTACATTATTTGCTTGTAGAATGTTTTCTATAGAGTTGCCTTTACACAGATCAGCAAAGATGTGGTTTCAGAGAATTACTTTTGCTCAGTAAATTTAGTCTCTTCTTTTTTTACACCTTTTTGTTCAGTAAAGTTTAGGGATATGAAAAAAAAAAAGAAAAATATTCTGAATAAAATTACAGAATTTTAAGTTCAGTTCTCCAACTTGATCATCCTAACATGATTATTTTGTGATATGAGGTGATTGCCCTGGTGCTGCTCCAGTCCATGTGCATTCTGAGCTGTGTGATCTGCCTCAAGGTTATGATCTGAGCCAGCAGGAGATAGACTGATAGATTCTCTTCTGCATCCAGTCAGAAAAATGTCCATTTTTCAAGGCCATATTTCAAGGATGGGACCAACTTCAGACTCCCTAAGAAGCCATCTGCAGAAAGCCTAGAATGCTGTTGTCTTGCAGGCAATGGTAGTTATATCTTCAGCTTCTCTAATACCACCAGTATCCCTATTGGTTGTGAACCCCATGGGGAGATTTTGATGGGACTTTATCAGCAAGTGGAACTATAGGAGCCCTCTGAAATGAGTAATTCTAAGAAGGTATTTTCTTAGAATGATTGTCTAACAGAAGAAAAAAAAATACCATAATGACAAAGTATATGTATATCCCTATAGTTGGGACATTGTGAGGGTGTAAATCAGGAACAACTTTCTCTTTGTTGACAATCCCATAATAAAACTCAGGAACCAAGGCAAATGATTGGCTTCTAGGGATCTGAACCTTACTGTCCATACAAATGTAGATTCATTTTAATTTTTTGATTTTTGCATTAGCAGAAATTTTCATATTTTTTGTGTTTTTTTGATGACTGTTTTATTACTAAAAATAGCATATTTGAGTACATTTAGAAAAAGTAGAAATTGCTGTTAAACTTTGTTGTATTGAATAACAAGAAATGACATCCTGATCCTTTTCTTGAATATTAATGAGGTTGAATATTTGTGTAATTTTGGGTAGTTGTGTTTCCTCTTTGATCAGAACTATTCATGTCCTTTGCCCTCGTGATACCTGTTGGATTTCCTTTGTTTTTCATATCAAGTTATATAATCTCTTTATATAATAAATATAATTTAAGTGGCATTTGTTTGCATTGTTGGTTTTTTTCTTTCAATCTACTCAGTTAATTTTTTAGGTCATATTTGTCTTTTTGTATTTTGACATTTTAGGGGTAATTTTGTTATGATTTCTTTATTTTTTAAGTAATATTGATATATTACTTTAATGTGCTAATCCTGATATGTCAAGGTGGTATAGTCCTGCTTCTTTTCTATTCTGTACAGCTTTTTTCCCCTCTCTTTTGTTGAAAAAAAGGATTTCTATCTTCTCTTGTATCTGACTCTAGTGCTTTGTAATTAACATAATTGCTTAGCCAGGTAAACTAACTGCTAATACTTAACATCACTTGCCTCCAGCCTCACACAGCCCATCTGTGATCCTTTTAATTTCCCATTTTCTGCAGTTGACAGCTCTCTTGGCAGTCGTACAAATGGCTGACTGATTTTGTCCTAATACAGATTGAGCACCTCTTGTCTTTAAATCAGAAATGCTCTAAAATCTGAAATTATTTGAAGGCTGACACAATGCCACAAGTGGAAAATTCTACACCTGACCTCATGTGACTGAGTTGCAGTCAAAACATAGTTAAAAGTTCATTTCATGCACAAAATTATTAAAACTTTTATAAAATTATCTTTGGCTATGTGTATAAGGTATATATGTAATATAACTGAATTTTCTGTTTAGACTTGGGTTTCATCCCTAAGACATCTCATGTATATGCATATATTCTTAAAATCCTAAGAAACTTCCACAATCTGAAACACTTGGTCCCGGGCATTTTGATTACGAGATCCTCAACCTTATTGCTACTTAAATGTAGAATTCTTCCTTATAGAGGTGGAAGTTTTAGGTTGCTTTAAAATGATAGACTGAGAAGATTTATTTTCATAAGCTGATTTTTTTTTTTTTTTTTTTTTTAGAAAAATCAGATTGGAAAAACTTTTAAAGAAGATAAAAATAAGCACATAAAGCATTCTATTAACATTTCTGATTTTAGTTTTTCTGATAAAATATTCAAAAATTAACATTTGTTAGCTTTTCTGATATAAGTTTTATCTATTACAGAAAGTATAAGAAAATAAAAGTAAACAAAAAGTAACTGTCAATGATTCCATGTACCAAAGATAACTCCTGTTACACACACATTTATCTGTATGTACAGACATTTATCAACTATTTTTCAAATGGCCCAGGCCCCAAACTAAAAGCTAGATACATGATAAAAAGAAACAAATCCAACTTTCAAAGAGACAGAATTCTCTCACTATGACTTCTAGTTTTTAAAATCTGTGTATGTTAGAAAATAAAATGTAAGATAGTTTTCCTAATGATCAAATGCATGTGCATTAAAAAAATTTTCATTTTTGAAAATAGTGTAAGCTTTTTAAAATGCTTTAAAAAGATATTTCCAGAAGTATGCCAATATGCACTTCCAGTGGAATTATGTTCAGTGACAATTTCAAAGGAAATCTTTGCAGTTCTAATTACTTTACTGTTTGAATTTGCATTAATTACAAGTTAAAATTTGTTTATTGAGTATGTATATTTTCACATGTGAATCACTTATTCCTGTCTTTTGCTTTAATTGTCCTGTTTACTATAAATTTTTTCTCAATTTATGGCATTTTTATGGGATCAGGGTTAATCAATTTAATGTGATCAAATATGTCCATCTTTTTTGCATTTTGACCTTTTGGCAATATTTCGGAGAAGGGTTGTTTTTAACATAGTACTGATGTCATATTGTCTTGATCCTTTAGCTTTGTCAGTTCTAGTTCTTGATATGCTAAGGTGGACATTTACTTGTCTTCTGTTCAAGTAGCTTTTCTTTCTGGTTGAAATCAAGATGAATTTTTCGTAATTTTAAGGGGAATAATTCTAGTTTTAGAATTTCTTTGTCAAAGGAAGATATTTTTGATCTTGCACTTCATTAATGTCTTAAAACATTAGGGGTGCACAGCTTCATCATACATAGCAATATGTATTGAGATGGTGGTTTAATTTTTCTCATGTCAGATACTGAAAAGAATGTTTTTTGTTTCCAACTATTGAATTAGAAAGCACTCTCATTTATGGTTGAGTACATTATCAATTGGTATAAAGAAATTAGAAAGCCTTCAGATGCTTGCAGCCCCAGCAGACATCTTGGTTGCAACCTCATGAGAGATTCTGAGCCCACTGTTGACTTCTTTATCTACAAAAACTGTTAGGTAATATTATTTGTTTTAAGCCACAGAGTTTTTGGTTATCCAATAGAAAACTAATTCACCAATGCCAGCAACACAATGTAAATTTCTAGCCTCCCTTATAGACAGGACATGGGCACTAAGCACAACCTGCCCCTCTGGAGTACCTATCTGAGCTGCTAATCCTCATATGTCTGCTTGGTGGCTCCGTGTTTGCTGGCTGAGTTGGTGGCTTTCCTTGGTGGAAAGTTCAGGGTTTTGGCAAAGAAATGGCATTAGAGAATGGTGGTTCCTTCTAGTTCTTACTAGAGCAGCATCATCAACAGTCCTGTGGGTTTTTTCATTAGTGAGTCTTTACCCAGCTGCCTGATCACCTTCTTGCCTGAGAGATTCCTCCAGGAATTTCAGTTTTGATACTTAACCCCAATTTTGTTTCTGGTTGTTCGCTTTCTCTATACACAGGCCTCAGATAATGTCATGGCCTCAGCACTTCTTTTGTATTATTACAATGAAAATTAAACACATGCAGAAAATAGGAGAAGTGTCTAATAGGATGTATTCATCCACATGAAACCCAATGTTGAAAGAACATCCTCTCTGAATCTCAATCTATGACTCTTTTTAAATTTGAGTAATAGGAGGTTTCATCCTGGATGCCATTTTTACAGTTCTTAAATTATACTAAAATACAAGTGGCCTTCCCTCTCTGCAATTCCTTTTAAAGGGCTAACACACTTGATGTGATTTTTTTCACCATTTTTTACAAGAGCTAGAGCTCATGTTTTCTGACACAGTCTACACACAATAGTGGAATAACACCAGGCCACCGAGGGCTCAGTCATACAGTTGTCTTCATTCTGTTATGAAATATGTGTTGGCTGCAGAAATGTGACAGAAAATGTGGTTGGCAATATAGAATCACGGATAAGACAAAATGGTGACTGCCCTCCAGGGAGCAGGCAAGAAAGACATTAAAGATGCGATTATGATTAATTATACCCTGGAAGCTCAATGCAGCTAAGAAGTACTGAGAGCTAATGAAGGGGGAATTGGGAGGCAATAAAATGCCGCATTTTTTGAAAATATTTATGCCTCTTGGGAAATTATATGACATCTGATTTTCCTCTCCCCCCCCAAATTGAGACACTTTTATTAGTTGTCACAAAGGAAACTCTAAAGATTAAATAAAATTTATAAATTACTGGCTAAGAATCTGAGCAAAGTAAATAAAACTTACCTTTTGGTACTAATATAATAATGTAACCATTTGCATAATCCATATTCCACCAAGGCAAGCTTTTTTTCCACCAAGTCAAGCATTGACTGCATCCTCCCTGACACTCTTCTGGGTCTGGGATGTTGGCATCTCCCCAGATGGAGACTCTAGGAGAGAGGACTGCCTGTAGAGGAGGCAGAGCTCAGGTTCTGATTTTCAGAGCTATGCCTGGCACATAAGAACTTCACAGCCAACTTGAAGCCCTTTCCAGGAAACCACTGTCTCAGCAAATTGTATAACTGAAAGCAGGTGCTCTACTAGTATAGATAAAATAATCCCTTCCCTCATATTTGAATAGCTTCAAACCACCTTTTGGTGATACTTTCAAAGTCTTCAGTTAAAATTTTAGTCAATGAGGGAGTACATATATGACAGTTCATAATGTTATAACACATTTTTCTACATCTGTGTTTAGATACACACACACACACCACTGTGTTACAGTTGCCTACAGTATTCAATACAGCAACAAGCTGTACGGTTTTCTAGCCCAGGAGGAATAGGCAAAGCAAGAGAGCCTAGGTTTGTAATAGGGTGTGGTGGCATCTAGGTGTGTGCAAGCTGTGTTTCAACAAGGATGCAATTGCCTAAGACACATTTCTCAAAACTATCTCTGTTGTTAAACGATGGAGAACTACATTTACATGTCATAATAATTAGTAAACATAAAAAAACCCTCACATATATAAGCTATATATATATATATACAGAGAGAGAGGGACAGTGATTGGACATGGAACATTCCTTTATTTTCAGCCACAGAAAATGACAACATTAATTCAAAAGCTATTCCCTGGACTGGTATTAGGGGAAGTAAGTACTCCCTTTAAGCACAAAATTTAAGGAGGCAATAAATCCAAACAATGAAGATAAATGATACTGTAATACAACATTTAAAAGTGAAAATTAATGCCTAAACATCCAGACTAAACCAAATATTGAAATTTTAGGTAAACAATGACCCCACGCTTTCAAATCTCCAGAAGTCTTAACAAAGGAGAGGTTCACAGTGCAACAAATTATGGCAAATACCACTCAGTCTATACAATTCTTAAGAAAATAAAAAGTTCTGTCCTGCTAAAAGTCCTCAACTGCTTGTATGCAACACTACTCATTTCTCTTTTTAGTAACACATGTCAAGGTGGGGTTCTGAGAAAGATGTCTCAGTAACTTTAAGTTAGATAAAAACAATCTAAGATTGTCACAGAATCATGTGAGAAGTTGTCAAATATGGCAATTCTCTCCTTTGAAATGCAAAGTAATCTTGAAAGCATTGTTGGCTTTCTTTAAAGCTAGGAAAGTAAAGTCACATAAAATTCTTGTTTTGGTGTAAATAAAATATTTAAACTCAAAATAATGCTGTGAGTTTTAATATACCAGAATTAGTGTTTTTCAACATCATAACGTTGAAAAATCAGCCACTGGAAAACCACAGCGCGCGCACATCGGGCACAGTTCCCCTTCCTCCGGCCCCAGCGAGCATCTGGACGCGATTCATGGGGCCCCAATACTTGCTCCTCTCCAGCGCCCCTGGTCTGCCTCTTTCCTGGCTCAAAGCCGTCCCGGCACTTAACCCGCCCCAGACACAACTACAACTGCAAGCTCAAAGAATTAGAACTTGTACGATCTCGTGCCCTCACGTCCCTGAATAAATGGATTCTTTCGTAAAAAATAAGTCTCGGCATAGTCTCTTATGAGAGACAAAGCCCCGAATACAGGGAAAAGTTGAGAAAATCAAAGGTTCTGCTCTCGCCAAGAGGGATGTCTCAGGCGAAGCCGCAGCAGAGCTCCCATCTGAGCAACGAAACGGAGATTTTTGTTGTTGTTCACTGTTGCAACCGCACAAACTTGAGATCAGAAGCCGTGAAGGCATTTCCCTCGGGCTGTCTGACTCACTCAATCCAAAAGCCCCAAGTCGGCCTTTCCGCAATCACGGGCGCGGGACCAGGCCACGCAGGCGGCTCTTGCTGCCCTCGCAGCACGGCGAAGGGAGCTTTGCGCTCAGCGCGCAGCGCGCCCTGGCGGCCGTCTAGAGAATCAGTGCAAATGGCGATGGCCCACCCCTCCCGGCCAATGGCAGCAGAGATAGATGATCTGCTCCGGCCCTGCCTGCTCTCTTGGCTGAGGGTATGTCTTGGGACCATGGCTGGAAAACAGGAAACCCCAGTGCTATTGAGACAGCAGAATAGGATCCTGACGGACATAACTCACTTCGAATTTCCTTTGTAAAGAGAGAGTATCACCTAAATCCAGAAGACACAAACCCCCTGTTTCCACCACCAGATGCCACAGTGAATCTTTAACCTCTTTGTCCTTTAACACAGAGGACAACCATGGTGCTTGGGATAAGATTCTCTTGAATAAACTGCTCAGTTCCAGTAACTTTGATCTCAGTGTGGGTCAACTGGAGCTGACAAAAGTAGAAAATCTCTCTTCATTTGGGAATTGTACAGTATTTCCAGGGAATCATCTGCTACCAGACGAAAAAGGAATGCAGCCCTTGTGTCAGAGGAGAAAATGAAGTGTGCTTTCCTCTCATTAGTAATCCTTAAAGTCAGCAAATAAACAAGAAAGTTATATTCACGACTCTCTAACCTATTACATTATTGTTTTCTAAGCCAAAAAAGCAATCTCAATTCTGATTTTTGCACCAGATTAAAAAATGCCTGAAGCTAAAATCATAAAATTATCTAAGAAAAATTGTATTGCACATCATCAATTTACATAGTCTATTTTCCTAATGTTACAATTTATAATTTTATTTCTCTACTTAAATTATTGAGTGATATTTGCTGCTTCCAAGGTTTGAAATTTAATTTTTTATAGAAAAGATTCTTAGGGTAGTTTTTTGTTTATTTGTTTGTTTGTTTGTTTTTCTGAGACAGAGTCTCACTCTATCACCCAAGCTAGAGTACAGTAACCTCATTTTAATTCACTGCAACTTTGAATTTCTGGGCTCATGGGATCCTCCTATCTCATTCTCTGAATTAACTGTAACTACAGGCGCATGTCACCATGCTCAGCTAATATTTCTACGTTTTGTAGAGACGGGGTCTCACTTTTGCTCAAGAGGGTCTCCAACTCCTCGATTCAAGAGAGCCTCCTGCCTCAACCTCTCAAAGTGGACATGAACCACTGTGCCCAGCCCAGCATAGTATTGTTAAAAGACATTTGTCATTAAGTTGATGCTGTCTGCTGCAACAAATAAGCAGAAAACTATCAGTAATTAATTCATAACAAAATTGCTCTTTCATTCGCATAAGAGCTCAATATAGAAATTCCTGATCACATGCCTCTTTAGTTGGCCCTCCTCCAACATTCAGGGACCTGAGTTCTTTTTTTGTTGTGGCTTTGTCATTTTCAACATAGAGCCCCAAACATGGTAGTGGTGCTTGAGTCTGTCCTACTGAATTGCAAAGGGAAAACAGATAACATGGAGATGTTTTCAAAAGACAAGACTTTAAAGGACAAAAATCACTTCCATCCATACTTACGTGGCCTGGATTTATTCTCACTGGAAACTAAAGTGCAAAGAAGTTGGGAAAGGCAGTCTAATTGGGTGACTGGTGGGAAGAGAAGAGGTTAATTAAGTTCAATATCAATAGGTTTTAAATTTAACTTTTAGCTTAAAATTTTTATTTAGACATTCTCTCTCTCATTGAAACAGAGTCTTACTCTATTGCCCTAGGCTAGAATGCCTTGGGGTCAGGCTAGCTCACAGCAAACTCATACTCCTGGGTTTAAGTGATCCTCCTGCTTTAGCCTCCCAAGTAGCTGGACTTAATTTTTCAATTTAAATAGAGATAGGATCTTGCTTTTACTCAGGCTAGTCTCAGACTCCTGAGCTGCAGTGATCCTCCTGCCTCAGCATCCCAGAGTGTTAGGATTACAGGTGTGAGCCACTGTACACAGCCTATTTAGTCATTCTTAACCCTGCATTGAATAAAAAAGTAAACTTCACAATTTTTATATACAAAGCACAGTTATAAATACATAGGTTATTATGAACATTTTGAGATACACAAAAATTAAGAAATGTAAAATCCTAGCAGCGAGAAATGAATGAAGCCCTCTCAGCAAAACCAAGAAGCCCAGTCATTTGAAACTTGCACAGATCAATTAGAAAGGATAAAATAATGGACCATATACAGTCTGTCTCAGAACTTTTGTAGTGACCCACATACAGCATGTAAATATGTATCTATATTATTAAGTTATCATGAGGAAATCAATTAGAAAAAAATAGGTAATAAGTTTTGGAGGTAAGGGGAGGGAAAGCAATAATGGACAAAAAGAAAATGGTAGAGAAATCAGAGCTCTAAACCCATGCAGAGAATGCATAAAGAAAGCAAAAACAACAACCTAAATGACCACCATCCCAGGAGTGGGTTAACAAACTGTGATATATATATATATATATATATATATATATATATATATATATATTATCTATACACACACACACACACACCATGGAATACTATTCAGCCATTAAAAGAGATGGAGCCTTCACATCTTTTGTATTAACCTGGATGGAGGTGGAACATATTCTTCTTAGTAAAGGTATCACAAGAATGGAGATGCAAGAATCCAATGTACTCTATTCTAATATGAAGGCAGTAGACAACCTAATACATGGTGGGTAGTAGGGGAATGAAGGAGTGGGGAGGGGGAGTAAAGAGGAGAAGGGGGGGATCAAGGTGTATGGCACAGTTCTTGGGGGCAGGACACAATCATAAAAGGGACTTTACTTAACAAATGCAATCAGTGTGACCTAATTCTCTGTACCCTCAATGAATCTCAAACAATAAAAAAAATTAAATTTAATTTAAAAAAAGAAAGCAAAAACAGAAGTAGAAAGTAACATGAGGGCATTCAGAAAATGGTAACTAGTAAGTATGTTCCCTATTTAAGGCCTGTGCACAAGGCAAGGTCTTCAGAGAACCTAGAGACCAAAGCTCAGGGTCGCCCACCTGACCCAGCCAACAGCATCTTCAACATTCACCATGGCCTTGCCCTTTTCTGTACTGATGGCCCTGGTGGCACTCAGTGGCACCTTCATCTGCTGTCTGGGCTGTGATCTGCCGCAGTCCCACAGCCTGGGTAACAGGAAGGCCCTGATTCTCCTGGCACAAATGAGGAGAATCTCTCCTTTCTCCTGCCTGAGGGACAGACATGACTTTGGATTCCCCCAGGAGGAGTTAGATGGGAACCAGCTCCAGAAGGCTCAAGTCATTTCTGTCCTCCATGAGATGACCCAGCATGTCTTCAACCTCTTCAGCACAAAGGATTTATCTGATGCTTGGAATAAGACCCTTCTAGACCAGTTCTGCACTGGCGTCTATCAGCAGCTGAATGAGCTGGAAGCCTGTCTGATGCAGGAGGTGGGAGTGGGAGATGCTGCCCTGATGAACAAGGACTCCATACTGGCCGTGAGGAGCTACTTCCAAAGAATCGCTCTCTACCTGAAAGAGAAGAAATACAGCCCTTGTGCCTGGGAGGTCGTCAGAGCAGAAATCATGAGAGCCTTCTCTTCATCAACAAGCTTGCAAGAAAGATTAAGCAGAGAGGAATGAGAACTTCCTTAACATAAAAACAATTCTCATTGACTAAAACACAATCTCACACTTTCGTGGGGTAGGCCATGAAAGATTCTCATTTCTGTGATATACATAATATGAGTTGAATCAAATTTGTCAAATATTTTCAGTAATATAAAGCAACATTATTTTTAACTCTGTAAGCACTAGTCTCTTACAGATGACCATGCTAATGGATCTATTTATCTATCTACTTAATATTTATTTATTAAACTATTTATGACTTATTTATTAAACTACTTATAAGATTTAAATTATGTTTGTTCATATAACATTATGTATGCCTTTATGCTGTGGTTAATAAAGTATGTTCTTATATTTAGTCAATTTATTATTTTGCCTTGTTCATTAAACTTCTTACATTTGTCAATTCTTTAAAATGAAGCTTCCAGCCTGCTTGTACAACCTGATTAATACTGGATTAAAAATAGTTCATTTGCTCATCATTATTACATTCAAATTAAAAGTAAAAATGTACTTTCTCTAACCCAGGTTATGTGTCCTCAGGATATAAAGGTCACCATAACAAAAACAGTTTCTGTTCTCTTGTGTGTTTGATTTTTGTAGGGAAAAGTCTTAAAAACAGTAATCACACTGAATACCATTTTTGACAAATGCTACAGTGAGACGGAACAAGCGACTGAATGTCTCTCAGCAGAGGGAGAACCAAGGCATATTACAAAATACAAATAATGCAGAGAGAAGTTTATGAGCTGACTGGTAGACAGCTAAGTGCAAATGCCCACTGCCAGGTGCATTTCACAAGGTTTGGGGTTGCTGGAGGTTCCTGTATGGCAAGGGAAAGCTCAGAAATGGAGGTGCTCCCGTGGGGAGAGAGTGCAGAGGAAGAAAGGCTTTCAACATGATTCTGAGGACCTTTAACCTTTAAAGGAGGGTGAAGGGCCGTTCCTTCTTCTCATTAGAGCATTTGCAACAAAGGAAACAGAAGAATGAGCATACATATGAAGGACAACAGGGGACTTTGGTCATGATCTATGTAAAAAAAGAAAAAAAAAAAAACGAAAAAGAAAATATCTGTGCAGAGAAGAATCAGTGGATTCACGGGAGTTGTGAATTGAAGCTGTCTACCAGCTCAGGAAAATAGACGGCACTGACCTGAGAATCCTACCAAACCGACTCTTCAATTACTGAGAGATGGTTTTGTAGGATTCCAATTACTGAGAGTTGGTTTGGTAGGATTCCTAAGCAGAATCCATACTGGTGTAGGTGGAAGTGAACATAAGAGAAGAGCAGTCAGTGTGAAGTGGAGAAGAAAATAAAAGAGAATAGGGATTATTTTTTTCTGTGTAGGTTTCCTTTTTTTTGCTATATATTTTTTTCTGGATAGATTTCTTGTAACTTATGGACTAGCAACTAATATTCAGAAATGTACTATATTTATTTTAAGTTATAACAAATTTAATTACTTAAATAATAATATATCAATGTTTTAACTAATATTACTTGGAATATCAGTAAGTTGCTTCAGTTTTGTTAATTCGCTGGACAGGGATAGACAAATCATTTAATACGTCCTCAAAATATTTAACTAATACTGAAAATACAAAGATTACTATAATTATGGGCTTTATTAAAATAAATTACTTAACTTGCATAATTTTCACACTAGTTCACTACAGTTAGGTTGAAGTTTTCATTTTCTTTATACTAGGCGGTGCCTGTGGCTCAAGGAGTAGGGTGCTGGCCTCATATACCGAGGGTTGTGGGTTCAAACCCAGCCCTGGCCAAAAACTGCAAAAAAGAAAAAATTATTTTATATTTTTCATTGGTAATTTTCTCCTGTTTTCATTAATATTAAAATCTGATGTTGATCTAAAAATAATCAAGTTAACATGGACATAAAGACTGAAAATTTTCCTTCACAAAATAGAAGTGGGAAACTAGATTGGAGAATCTTTCTCAGCACTTAAGGAAATGAAAAAATATTTGTTAAAACTAACTGAAAATGCAAAATGAATTATGGAAATTCAAGGAGCAAAGGAGAGTTATGTATAATGCAAAAATAAAAGGAGATTCAATAATTTTAACAGAAATCTGGAACACAACATTTATAAAATCATCTGACATTGAAATTGCATTATGCATGGATGTTTGTGTGACATTCTGAAACACACTTAATCTCTTTCATCCTCAGTTTTCTCATAATTAAAACAGGCTCAAAAAGTTTGATGTAAGCTTTCCACATTGCATATCAAATTAGCACCAGTAACCCATAAATGCATTAATGTACACAGTTATGATTTAATAAAAAAAGTAAAAACGCATAAATAATTAAAATTGGCTCAAAATAGTTATATAGTTGTGAATACTAATTGAACACAGGCTTTTAAAGCACCTCACACAGTATTCTCCATACAGGGAGGAGTTAACATATGGTAGATATTTCCCTTTTTCATCAGGGAACTATCAATGAGAATATTATATTTTTTCTATGACATTCTTAGGAATGGTGTTCCACCACCTCTTGGTAACTGACCTACGAAGTAGGTGGCCTAAAAATACCTGTATCTGTGAGGAATCTTAGAGAAGCTGAAGAAATTGTCACTTGTCTCCCTAAGAAGCGTCCTATTTATACTCAGTCAGAAAACGGTGGCTTATCCAAATACCTAAGAGTAATAAACATGTAGGTGCACAAGACAAGAAATACTTATTTACTGACTCCAGCACCTGGTGCATGCCCGTCCTCACCTGCAGCACTCCAGAATACACTCCCATAGCACCTGCGTTCCCTTCCCGTCAGGGTAGAATCCTCCTGAGACCCTGGCCATTCACTGCCTCCACTTTCCTGACCATTCACACAGAGCTGCTTTCTGTTCTGCTGTCATTCGGGCTTTGTGGTTTCCCTAAAGAGCAGAACGCCACAAGTAGAAAGCAGAAGTTACATAAAATTTCTAGTTTCTGCAAAAACATCTGCAACAGAGGATTTCCTGAATTTCTGCTGCAGATGACATAATGGTAATTGTAGCTAAAAGGAAAGAGAAAGCGGGGTCCAGGCTGCATGTGGACTACTGAAAACCTTCCAGGGGAAGACTGCAGCTGGTCAAGTGTAACGAGGGCATCCATCAAGACTGGAGGGCTGGTATCAGATCTAAGCAGAAAGCGTACATCTTCCTGGGGATTTCTTATCCTGCTGCAGAAGTGCTAATCTCCAGCAAGAACAGATTCTGTGTTGTCATAAATCTGTTTCCTTACCCCTGGACTATTACACTCAGAATCAGTTTCCACCTTCAGGGAGTCCGTGGACTCCTTTGGGTTGGCAGTTATGTTCTTACTCCTTGCCCACAGCCTGCTATGCAACCAATATACACATCCAAGGATCAGCCCGTCCACACACACTGTGAGACTCCATGGGGAGGTGGTGCTGGCAACCTAGGCGTGGAACTGGACAGTATTCAGGAAAAGCTCGTGTAGCAGTGAAACAGGACAGTCTTAGTTTCACAGATTCATTCCTATTATCAGCCTTCAAGTACTAACAAGTACAAGAATATTCTCACCGTCACTTTGAGCAATCATCAAAGATAGTTTTTCCACAGCGTAGTAGAAACTCTGCCTAATCAACAAAAGAGAGAAATCTCATAAAAAGTGTGGAGTATGAAAGAATACTATTGTTACCTGAGAGCTGGCGAGGTTTTTCTTATTCAAAGGTGACATTTTGATATGCTTGAGTGGCATTCCTACTATCAGCACCACATTTTCATTGAGGTATTTCACCAGGAAGTGTGTGTGAATTGCTGAGGCTTTTCTTTTCTTTCTTTCTTTCTTTTTCTTCTTTGCAGTTTTTGGCCTGGGCTGGGCTTGAACCCGCCACCTCTGGCATATGGGGCTGGCGCCCTACCCCTTTGAGCCACTGGCGCCGCCCCTGCTGAGGCTTTTCTGTTTTGGCAGGAGTCTGTCCCATGGCAGATTTTTCTTCAGACCTAAAAAGAGGCTCTTTCCGATAAAGAATTGACTCTGATACTGGAATAAATCTATTTCTGCAACTCTTGTGTCTTAGGCAATATATGCCAATTTTCAGGAAGGACGTGTCCTCTTTGGACAATGGGCAGCTCTGTGGGGAGAAAAAGGGTCAGAAAGTAACCCTTGCCCTGAGCCTACTCAGTATTCCAGGGCCTCCTGACTCATCAGTCCAACATTCTGTGCCAACCAGGGGGCTAGAGAGCCTGCCCATCAGAGCATGGAAATCGGAGGGAACAGCTCCCGTTTAATGGTACATCAGCTCTTTTCTTTAGAGTACATTGTCAGGATTATATATTTTTTCCTACTGTTGGATCACGTCCCTTGACTTTATAATCAGGAGAAAATTTTCATTCTCAGTTTGAAAAACAAATGAGCCTGCGACATTTCCACCTAGACTCAGTAGCTCTAGCCAGAACAGAAGCAAAGGAATTTCAGAGAATACAATTTGCCTACTGACACCTGTGGACCATCTATTTGGGTAGTTGAGAGGTATCGGTGTTATCTGGGCAACATTGTAGTTAAAGAAGTTAATGGGCAAGGGTGTGTGAATTGCCCAAGTGTGAATTGCTCCGTTGCAGGGAGGACTTTCAGGTTAGCAGGGGTCTCTCCAGTCTGTCTCAGCTTAGAGACAATCTTTCCTTGTCTCCTATGGAAGGGATCAAGGGCCTTCATTTAATGTCAAATGACACCTTGCAGCTTCTTTAGAAATCAAACACAATGAAACAATACCTGAATTGTTTCTTTCCTCCTCTAGCATTTGTAGGGGAACCAGTTTAGAAGCAGGGCCACATGGACATTTTTTAAAATGCCTGGATCTGTCTTTGTAATTTACTAACACCTTTCAAATTATAACCAGTCTATTCATTAATGAAACAATCTTTTCTCATTACATTTTCAGGGTGCCAGTGTTTTATTAATATGATTTGGCTTCCCATTGTCACGTCCACATAGTATTTTCTCTTAGCATATCTTTTTTTATATCCTAGAGTTTTTAACTTGTTATATATTCTAGAGCAGTGGTTCTCAACCTTCCTAATGCCGTGGCCCTTTAATACAGTTCCAAGAATTGAGAACTGCTGTTCTAGAGAATTGGGGAGCCTAGTGGCTGGTCTGGCGGGACCCAGGCAGGGTTGCATTGGGGGCTTGTCCCACTGCAGGATTGGCACGTTAGTCCCCTACCCCAGCCAGGGCACATCTAGTATACACAAGAAGATGTGCAGGAAGGTAAAGATCAGCATCCTGGTGCCCACAGAAACAGAACGAGGGATCACCATGAAGCCCCAGCTGGAGATAGCCAAGGTTTTCTAGCTTTGGGAGCAAAAGTGTGAACATACATCCCTCCTGCCTGCTGATTCTTGAGCCAGTGGGGTCCAGATCCACTGATGTTCAATCTGTCACCAAAATTGAGTAAATGGAGGGATCCCTGCCCACGCAGCTACACCTAAAGAGCTGATAAGGAATCCAGGAGCTCATCTGTGCCTTGGTTTAGACACTTCCATCTTTTGATTCCCCTTGGAGGAGACTGCACCCGTACAGGATTCACATTTTCTCAAAAATCCACAGCGTGTGGGGTGGTGCCTGTGGCTCATCAAGTAGAGTGCTGGCCCCATATACCGAAGGTTGCGGGTTCAAACCCAGCCTTGGCCGAATTGCAAAACAGAAAACTAGCCGGGCATTGTGGCGGGCGCCTGTAGTCCCAGCTACTCGGGAGGCTGAGGCAAGAGAATCGCCTCAGCCCAGGAGTTGGAGGTTACTGTGAGCTGTGTGATGCCACAGCACTCTACCGAGGGCGAGGGAGACTCTGTCTCTACAAAAAAATTAAAAAAATAAAAAAATCCACAGCATGCTTTCTGAACACGAAGAAGTTTAAAGACTCAGCAGTAGCGTGAGATCTTAGAAAGGAGATAGACACAACTACAGTGTTCTCTAGAGATGGAACAATGCCAATGGGAGGACCCAGTTAACCGTTCAGATCCTTCTGGTCAGAGGAGAGAAGATTGAAATGGATGCTAAATGCCCTGCGATCCTCCACAGAGAAGCAGCCAACATCAGAATCCCCACTATGGGTGACACTAAAACCACAGCAGCCCGCTTAGTGCTGCAATGAACAGGGGTGGCTCAGGGCCTGCTGCATCTTCTGTTTTCTCTCTAGAACTAGCAAGTGATCAGAGCACGAGGAAAAGCATTAATGGAGCCAATGAAATTCAAGGAACCTCTTAAATTCTAGTCAGGTCACAGCCTTCACTAAAAACCAAACAGTTTGGTTAGTATTTGAGCACACTTATTAATAAGTGGGGCAGAGCCTTCCCAGCAGGACAAATAAAAGTAATGTGAATATTGAAAGATCACTATTTCCAATGGCAGCAAAGACCTTTGCCAAAATTCATCACATATTTAACTTAGTTAATTGAAAAAGAAAACACTGGCAGTTGAATTCTCTTTCTTCTCTTTCTAGTTGGTACACTCTGCATTGAGTAGGCATAGTTAGAATTTGGAACCTTTCCTGAGGATTAGCGTCCACAAAACAAAGAACACCAAACCTATATAAACATCTGGGCATGATGGTTCACCTGTTATCCTACCACTTTGGGAGGCCAAGGCAGGAAGATTGCTCGAGGTCAGGAGTTTGAGGCTAACCTCACCAGAGTGAGACCCTGTCTTTACAAAAAATAGAAAAATGATTCTGGTATTGTGGCATGAAGTCCATAGGTCTAATTACTCAGGTAGCTGAGGCAAGACAATCTCTTGAGCCCTGTGTTTGAGGTTGCAGTGAGCTATGATGAAGCTACTGCACTCTGCCAGTGGAAACAGTGAGACCATGTCTAAAAAATAAATACACACATACATATATATAACACATTAGAATCATTAATGGGAGTAGCTAAAGGTCTGTTATAGTAGCCCCTTACCCAGTTAATCATGAAGCTGGTGATGATGACATATTTTAAAAAATCAGACAAAGTCACCTACAAATAAGAAGCATATCATATAAAGAACTCTCCAATGAAGCTTGTTGAAAGAGTTATCCTGAACTCCGATGACTATAATTCCATGTGAAAGAAGCTACATTCTGCACTGATGGCACCAGGCCACCAGCCCAACACCCCAGACAGACATCCAGACACCTGGACTGGGAGTACTGCCAGACGATGGGGGTCTTCTCCTCATATTGACAGCATGTGCAGTCTGGGGACACTGGAAAAAGCTCTGAATTCGTGTGTGTTGTATGTGTTTGTGCACATAGGAAGGCAGGCCGACGTCTAGATGATGGCCTGATACTCCTCCCTGAATCTGTAACTTCAATCTAACCGCGAAACGACTACACACTTCCAATCTGATGAATATTCGGCAAAATATCTAACCAATATTGTTCAAAAGTCTCAAGGTGATGAAAGACAAGGCGAGCCTGAGGATGTGTTAAAGATTGGAGGAGACTGAAGAGATAAGACAACTAAATTCATTGTAGGATCCTGGATTGATTCTCGGAACAGAAAAAAAGATATTAGTGACAAAAACTGAGGAAATCTGAAGTTTAGTTAGTCATAGGATATAAATGTTAATTTCTTAGTTTCGATAATTGTACTATGATTATACGTGTTGTATATACATGTATTGCTGTGGTGAAGAAAGTATTTCAAATATATTCAAGTTTATAAAGGTAAATTCTCAAGAAGAGAAAACTAGGAGATGTAAGTAAACTAAGGCTCAATTTAATCATAATGTAACCTGTCTTGCATGAGGAAATAAGACTTTTATGAGAGAAAGTGAATGGGAGCTGAAAAGAAAGACCTTATCATTATTCACAGAGGACTCTAGTGGAAAAACATTGATCAGTCTAAAAATCAGCTCTGCTTCTTCTGGCAAGAAATATTCCAAGAGAGTATGCAAGAGCTGAGGATTCAGAGTTGGATTTTCTGGGTTCCCATGATGGCTCCAAAATTCATTACCTCTCTACAATAATAACAGAATCTATCACTCTCTGCACTGGTCACTGTGTAAGTAAAAGTTCTCAAAGAGACAGACTCAGTAAGATTTATATGCAAATTATATACACATATATATCAATATAAGCAATGAGACTTATTAGCCAAAATGGCTCACACAGTTATAAGGCTGAGAAGTCCCACAACACTGGGATGCTGGTCACGTGGCTCAGTCCAAGTCCAAATGACTTAACACCAGTGAAACTGATAATGGAATTTTCAGTCCAAGGCCAAAGACCTGAGAACCTGTGTGGGCTGCTGATATAACTCCTGGAGTGCAAAGGCCAGGGAGCCTGGAGTTGTGTCTGAGGACAGAAGAAAAAGAAAATACCCCAGTTCCACGGAGAGATCCACACATCTGCCTTTGCCCTGTTTTTGTTCTTTGCGATCCCCAGCAGTGAGGGGGCATGATGCCCGCCCACTTTGAGGATGATGTTCCCCATGTAACCCACTCAACTTCACATGCTAATTTCTGCTAGAAACACCCTCAGACACTCCCAAAATTATGCTTGACCATGTTTCTAGGTATTTCTAATGTAGTCAAATTGACACCTGAAATTAAACATCACAGTAACTAGTATATCCAGGGACCAGGCATTTGATGAGTGTTCAGAAACTATGAAAAATGAAGATATTCCTCATTGGAAAAAATGAAGATTGATTTGTAAGCATTTATAACAATGCCTGATTATCAGTAAACACCTTCTTCAATTTAGCTATTTCATTCTTATTAGCATTATATTCATTATTTAATTCCTTTAAGTTGGGTATCCTTTATGGTCATTTATTCCCTTGCTTTTTGTTGCAGACAAGACAAGAAAATTATTATTCTTCTAAGTTTATCCATTAGAGAACCTGATGCAATTATAGTTACAAATTATTCAGAATGAATATTGTTACTCTCACAAATTTGCCTTTCTTGTGCGTAAACTCTTGAGAGTTGGTTGATATGTCTCCCTCAACTCTGTGAAGGCTGGTGCTGTGACCCCTATGGACTGGTCTCAGTCGCAGCAGGAAGGAACGAGACGTGACACAGATTAGAAGTACAAGCTTGCGGGAGGCAGGCTAACCTTAGTTGCAGGGCAGCCCCGAGCCCCCTCCACAATGGCAATTTATTAAGGTTACACACAACAGGTGTGGAGAGTTAAGGTAATTGACATAAACAGGTGAGGATGAGGGCCGCATGTGTAAGGATTGCCATGTGCTCTCCTCACATGTTCTTTCCCCACAACTCTCATGAAGAATTACTAAGCATCACTGTTTAACACATGCTTACTAGTGAGTGAACAGCCTTATCTCATTCCAGAACACTGAGTTACTTGGGGGATTGCCCCCAAGTCAGGAAACGTCTCTAGGTTTGCCAGGAGACTGTCCTGTTTTCAGCATTTCCTTTTAATGTGATAAGAATCAATAACTGTCCTTTGCTAGCACCTGCCACAACGCCTGGCTATTTTTTGTTGCAGTTGTCATTGTTATTTCAGCGGGCTCAGGCTGGGTTCGAACCATCTACCTCAGGGTATGTGGCTGGCGCCTTAACCACTGTGCTACAGGCGCCAAGCCATATTTATTTTTACTTTAATTACCTGTGCTTTTGGTGTCATATCAAAGAATTCATTGTTAAGTCCATGGGCATGAAGCTTTCCCTTTACATTTCTTCTGGGAAGTTGATAGTTTCAGGTTTTATGTTTAGAGTTTTAATCCATTTTGTGTTAATTTTTACATGTTGTGTAAAGTAGGGGTCTGGATCAATGCTTTTGAATGTGAGTATCCAGTTTTCCCAAGATCCCTTGTTCAACTGCCTTGATCTATTTTCTTTTACTTATGATAGAATACCTGCAACGGGTAAATTTATAAAGAAACGAAGCTTATTTCTTACAGTTACAGGTGCAGAGAAGTGCAAGCTTGAGGCACTGCATCTGGCAAGGGCCTTGTTGCTGCTAGGAACTGTTCGCAAAGTCTGGAAGTGATGTAGGGTATCACATGACAAGGGGCTTCTTGTTATTCTTATAAAGCTACCAGTCCCACTCCTGTGATAACCTGTTAATTTATTAACTATGAATCCATTAACCCATGAACGAATTTTGTTGAATGCTTTTTCTGCATCAAATGAGATAATCATGTTTTTCCCTTCTTTTTGTTAATGTGGTATTAATGTAATTTTTCATATGTTGAAATATTCTTGCATTCCAGAACTAAGTCCCAATTGAACATGATGTGATGATTATGATAAACTCTAAAATGTAATAAAAATATGTAGACCAGATAAACTAGTAAAAGTTGTTAATTTCTACAATACATATTTCTGGAAAGAAGACTAAAATCTGGTGTTGGAACTCCTGTGCTCATTTCAGAACTCTGAACATTTTGATTATTTAATGATATGGAGTTTAATTGAATCATGAAAAATAATAAATAATACAGTTTATTTGCTTTATGAAAACACTCATAATTTCCAATACCATTTTTATACAAACAGGTTGACTTTATACTATTGTCATATAAATATCAAGTGATTTCAAGTCTAGATTTCTGAATGATGAAGAAATGCTATCATAACTACTTATAGTTCACATATGTATTTTCTTACTTTGAAAGGGCAGAAAAGGGGGAGGTTTGATGGTTTGGGGGACACAAGGAAACTACCTCCGAGAAGATAGTGTGATCTGTTATCATACTGCTGCAAGTTATGTGAATCATATATTTGGTCTATAATTTATATATGTGGTCTATATATGACATTAGACTAGTTATTTCTATGATGTCAACATAGAGGGAAAATTAAACATGACATCATACTTATAGTCTAATATAGTGGTAGACAAAGACTAAAAATTATACTGCTAATACTATAATTACAGTTATTCCACAAAGTCATAAAGTAATTAGAATTCTAGTTTATTTAGTGATAAACTAAGTAGACATTATTTTTTTTATTTTTTTTTTTGAGACAGAGCCTCAAGCTGTCACCCTGGATAGAGTGCTGTGGCATCACAACTCACAGCGACCTCCAATTCCTGAGCTCATGCGAGTCTCTTGCCTCTGCCTCCCAAGTAGCTGGGACAACAGGCGCCCGCCACAACGCCCGGCCATTTTTATTTTTTTGGTTGTAGCCGTCATTGTTGTTTGGCAGGCCCGGGCTGGATTTGAACCCGCCAGCTCAGGTGTACATGGCTGGCGCCTTAGCCCGTTGAGCCACAGGCGCCAAGCCGAGCTTTGGTGTTTTCTGTATTGTTTTCTGTAAATCAATTCTGTCTTACCACGGAAGGGTGGGGGGGGGGAAAAGTAATGAAGAATAATAAAATACATGTATTTAAAAAAAAATAAGAATTAAAATATTTCTAATCTGTGTTCTACACCTGATAGATCAAAAGAACACAAATGTCTTAATGCTGTAATTGAGTAAATGAGGTGAAAGCTATGTTGATTAGTAGGATGTAACCACTCCAGTTTGTACAATCAACACATTGAATCCCATAATGGCATAAATGTATGTATAATCTATATACAAATGACTTAATAAAAAAAATTATAGATATGTATATTTCTAATCTGGAAAAAATATAGAAATTTATGAAACCTATAAATGGAAAATGATTTTTGAAATATAAATTCAATTTAAGGAATCATAAGAGAAAAAATCAATAGACTAAAGAATAAAATTTAAATTTCTGTATTAAAAATGTATATAACAAAATTAAAAGGCTAAATTTCCACTTCTAGCCCAGATGATGTAACAGGAACCAGATTTATCCTTCATCCTTAGACAAGTAGAAAATTGGGCCAAGCATATGAAAGAAGAGTTTTCAGACATTGAACAACAGGCAATGGAATGTGTCTTTATGGTTGAGGTGGGTTTTCTCATAAATGGAGTATTGTTGGATCATGCTTTTTAAGGCATCCTGCATTTAATCCATTTTCATTCAAAGTTAATAATAATAATAGGTGTGGCTTTGTTCCTGTCATATTGTTAATTGTTCTCTAGTTGTTTTCTCTTCCTTTCCTCTTTTTTTTTTTTTTTTTTTTTTTTTTTTTACATGGTGGTGTTTATTTTTTTGTTTATTTGGTGTTTGTATGTGTTGAAATTTGGTAATGTTTGCATTTTATTTATTTGCCTTCCTCCTTTGTGTGATTGTTTTATGAGACCTATGAGTTTTATTTTTTTCTGTGTTTTCATGACCTTTTCTTTCCATGTTTAACATGGATAAGACCATTTTAACATTTCCTGTAGGGTCAGTCTGGTGACAAAATCCTTTGGATTTTGCTTGTCTGGGAAAAACTTTATTTCTCTTTAACCTCTGAAACATATCTTTACTTGATATAAAATTTTTGACAGATTTTTTTCTTTTAGCACTTTAAAAATGCCTTTCATTTTCTTCTGGCCTATAAGGCGTCTGCTGAAAGATCTGCTGTTAACCTGCTGGGGTTTCCTTTATAGGTGACTAGATGTGGTCTCTTACTAATTTTATAAGTATTTCTTTCACTTGGACTTTAGACATTCTGATTACAATATGCCTTGGTGAAGTTCTTTTTGCACTGTATTTTCCTTGGGAATCATTGAGCCTCCTGTATCTGAATGTCTAATTGTCTTCCTAAATTTGACATATTTTCAACCATTATTTTCTTAAATAGCTTTTATAAACTTTTGATCGCTCTTCTTCCTCAGGAATATTGATAATTCATAAATTTAGTCACTTTAACTAGTGCGAGGCAACTCAAAGACTTTGCTCATTCTTTCTTCCTTATTTTTGCCTAACTGGATTCTATCAAAAGAAATTAGAAAACTTGGAGAAAATTAGCAAGTTCCTAAAAAACATAACTTCCCAATTTTAAACCAAGAGGAAAGACTTCTGAACAGACCAACAATGAGAAGTGTGAATCAATAGGAAAAAAAAAACAGCCTGGAAACACAGAGAGACCCCGTCTCTACAAAAACATTTTTAGCCAGGCATGGTAGCACAAACCTGTAGACCTAGCTACATGGGAGACTGAAGCAAGAAAATGTCTTGAGTCCCAGAAGTTTAAGCTGCAGTGAGCTGTGACTGAACTTCTGCAATTCAGCCGAGGCAACAGAGCAAGACCCATTTATAAAAATATATGTTCATATTTTTCAAAGAATTATAATGACATAAAAATGATCTTGATAGAATTATAAATTAGTAATAAATAGGACACAAAGGTATTCAATTTCATTTCATTATTTATAATGAACTAAACAGTGTATGTGTTTGTGTTTGAACATCTATATGAAAACATACCACAAGGTTGACCATTTCCTTTCCAAGTTAAGGAATTATGAGTGGTTTTTAATTTCTTCTTAGATTATTTTGGGAATTTTTGCATCTTCTTCATTGAAACTGCATTTTTTATAAAAGCACAGTAAGATCTATATATATATATAAACATATAAATATCATTAATCTAAAGTAAGAAATAGCAAATTACTCTGGACTTCATTGTTACAAGAAAAGTAAGACTATGTTCTCCTGCTCCACTCATAGGAATAAAGAGCACAATTTTTAAGTTATAAATTTCTTGACAAACCAGCATCATCATATATCTAACACAGTTGGAAGGTTCACACTTATTAGAAATTTTATTTCACATCTTTAACTAACATTGGTTAATTTACAACCATATAGAGAGTGTGTATATGATGCTGGGGATACAAAGATCTATAAGCCAAAATTTCTGCCTTCAAGTAAGTCACAGCCTTATGAGGGAGGTCAGTCTGCAGAGATCCACTTGGAAGGTTATAAAGGATATCAGTAGACCACAGCTGCCCCTAGATTATGTACTAGGAAAGAAAGAAAATCCATGAATTCATTTATTTACTCATTTATGCAGCAGATATTTATTGAGTACCTACTAGTTTCAGGGACTGTTTAATTTCCTGATTATGCAGTGGTTAACATAACACATGTAATAATGCCTGCCTGATGGCGCCAAGGTGTTTAAGAAATAGAAAAGTAAATATACTTTACAATTTGTGCTGGGGAGGAAACAAGTTAAATTCAATGAAAAAGAGTAATTGGAAAGGGAAGGATGTAAGAGGAAGAGAAAAGCAGATGAAGGGATCAGGCACAGTTTCTCTGAGGAGGTGGCATTTGAGTTGACACTGAGGATGTAAAGGAACCAGCCATGCAAAGACAGAGGAAAAGCATCCAACAAGACTTAGCTCGTGGTGTGCATGGACTGAAAGGCCAGGCTAACTGGACACAGCAGGCAAATAGGGGAGTGAAACACAGCAGGGTTGGAGGTGAGGCAGGGAGCCAACTGTGCAGGGCTTTGCAGTTTTCAACACTCAGAACAGATTGAACTCTGAACCTCATATTTGTATTGTTAGCATCTTTAAATGAAATTTAAGCAAACAGGAATTTCAAGAGATATTCTGAAAATCATTTGAACACCTAGATGCCCAAGATGCTATATGAACTTGAGCCAATTTAGACCCCCCCTTTCTCCCTATATGTAAAACAAGAGTAACAAAATAAGAAGACTATTAGGAAGGAAGCTCAAGGTGCCACAAGCTTAGAAAGTATTACTATTGTATAAAAAGCAACGATTGGTTGAGACAGAGTAGGGGGTTCTTTTCCATTAAAAATATGAATTTATTAACTCTAGTTGGATGTTATTGAATGCTATCAAAATAGCACTTCAGCATTGATTCAGAGCTGTAGGGTGCACTATCAGCATAATTAAAATGAAAAAATCTAAGCCATTTCCCCATCTTGCTTCCTTATTATTGTCTTATTGTTCAGAATGTCTGTCTGTTATGGAGACAAAACAATTAAGCCCAGCAAGTCGCAACAATAGGGATCATAAAGCGGGGGCCGGCTTCATTAGCAACTTGGATATCAGAGTAGAAAACATAAAAGGAAGAAATGCAATTGTAATTGGAAATAATTGGATGGCACAGTTCGCTTAGCCGGGGAAGCTACGCTATCTGCCTTTGGAGGCTTTTTTTCATTTCATGGGTCTTTTGTCACCTGGGTTCTTCAAATTGAGTTTCATAAACATCATGGCATCATAGTTGAAGTACCGAGGAGCCCAATGAGTGCCAAATTCTTCTCCAAATAATTTCACCTGTCCTCTGGGAATCCAAAAGAATTCTGTTTCATGCTAACTGTCAACTAACCCAGGAAGAAGAGGCAACAAATCAATGCTTCTGTTCAACATAAATCACCAGTATAAAAACTCCTCTGGTTCTCCCACCCCATCTCTCACAAACACAGAGATGCCTTTCAAAAACCCAACATCTACTCTCAGAACATATTTTCTTTTAAGTAACAATTATCTTTAATTGACTTAAAAATCCAATGATAATCCAAAAGGTTATACTATGTATTACAAGCAGAAAGAATCATAAACATTCTTAGATATGAGGTTTCGATTAAAAGCCCTCTCATTTTAAAACTGAGGCCCAGAAGGTGAGTGGCTTGCCACAGATAATAGGAGGCAAAGAATTAGAAATGGAAAACACAGATCCCTTAATGACAATAACAACATAATAATTATAGGGACTATATATTAACACTATAAGGTAGACACTATGTTAAACACTTCACATCATATAATCCCACAAGTCATAGAAGTATGAATTTTATCGATAAGAAAACTTTGAACTTAGTTGTTTTGCACCATGATTTGAACTTAGGTGTTTCTAATTATAAAGCCGAATGTCATAATTAGTTGTCACAATAAGTTGAACTTAGTTGTTTTGAACCACGATTTGAACTTGGTTGTTTCTAATTATAAAACCCAATGTCATAATTGCTAAATAATCCCATTTCCCTATACCAAGTTTAAAACATGAAGCAAGTAATGTGTCCAACTATTTCCTGTCACCAAACCAGAAGCAAGACAAAACAATAATATAGGTGGGGAAACTATATAGTTCCTTAGATAGGGGACCAGCAAACCATAGCCTGCCACCTGTTTTCTATGTGGCTCATAGGCTAAGAATAGTTTTATATTTTTAAATGGTTAAAAAATATCAAAAGAGGAATATTTTGTGACACATAAAAAAATGCAAAAAACTATAATTTCATTGCCCCAAAGCAGAACTTATTGGAACACAGCCATGCTCACTAAGTTATGTAGACACTATGTTTGCCTTTGAAATTTGAAGGCAGAACTCAGGAGTTGACAAAGACTGCATGGCCAAGAAAGACAAAAATATTTACCATCTTGCCCTTTACAAGAAATATTTGCCAACTTGTGCCTTAGGCCACACTTAGTTCGATTGATGGGAATGAGAATATGAAGAAATATTTATATGGTCAATGTTCCGTGCTTCTACAAAAAGAGAAAGGAAATGAGCTTTATGGGGTAAGAGAAAAATGGCTTCCTTTGTCTCAATAGCTGAGGATTATTTTGGCTACAGGGTTGGTGTATGTCCCTCAAAGGGAGGGCAGGAAGGAAAGCCTATTGAACTGCTCAATCCTCCATCCTGTCAAATGACTTTTAAAAGAAAATATCATCCAAAATCTAGTGTGTCTATCAAGTAGAGGCTCTAAGGCTATAATTTTCCCCTGCTTAGTTCATAGACTTGGCTAACAAAGTAAATTGAGTAGGTTGGCAAAGGCCCTCCACTCTTTATACCAAGGAAACACAAAGGAAAAACAGTAATAGTGCTGGGCACTGAACCCTATTATGTTCTCCCCAGAGACTCACATGAATTCAGTTCCTTGTGAATGTGAGAGAGAAAGGTGAATTCAGGAGGATGTGAAAGTGATTGGTCTATCATTGGTCGATGCAATTTCACAACTGCAGAACTCACAGACTCTGCAAAATACAAGCCAACAGGATGACTCACCTGCTTAGGAAATGAATTAACTCTTTAATCCACCAGAATCATTTAGCAAATGACCTTGGTCCGGTGTCATTTCACATTGAATATTTTAGAATTGCCTTTGGAATATAAGTTGGCTTCCCACTTTGGCTGCCTATTGGAAAATTACAGAGATCTGCTGACACCAGCATTCTAGTCTGTGCAATGGCTATATTTCTCAACATAAATTGGCATTCTGGTTCTTATGCTTATTGGTCTATATTAACTAGAGCAAACATTACTGTTGTTAAAATTCTAAAATCATTAATACTTTAAATACAAGAGTCTGGACCACAATAAATTCCTGAAAGGCCATCTGGTGAATCCCTTAAATCCTGGTATCCAGTCTTCCAGAAGGGTAAAAACCCTCTCTGAAATTATGTACATAACAGAAAGGCATTGCAGCAAATGCAAATTTAATATCTGTGAATTCAATAATATGTACTAAGAAAGAGACAGAACTATTTGAGTAATATGGATTATTCCATGGGTCATTCCACTAAATGTACTCACTGCTCTTAGCTCAGGATAGAAGACATGAATGTGCTATTCCTCCATCTATCCTGGTTCCCATCTACATCTAAAAGCATGGGCATCTCATCACACTGTTGCAATTCTAGTGTCCCAGGACACATGCTCTTCAAACTAGATGGCATCTAAATGTGTGATCTAATACTTACCTAAAGAAGTATGAAATGTGCCACTGCAGGAGGTAAGACAATCTGCATGGACTTCTGGAGTCAGTCTGCCATGTGGTAATATTTTAAAGGTTTTTTTCAAAGAAAATATGGACTAAAATGCAATTTTTGCTTCATGCACTTTCATTCCTAACTCTTACATAAGATGTTCACTTCACTATTGGTATCTCAATCCTTGAAAAATATGCAAATTCAAAGTTCAGGCAATTAAACAAACACAATCACATATTGGGATGGAGGGATGGGGATGAAGCACTTCAATTTACTATTCCAAGGAGAACCTTGATTCCCCTGAGACTGGCTCCTCCCATACTGTGTTCTGAGAAACATTCAGTGTTAATAGATGTTCCCTCTAAACAGAGTTCTACAATTTGAAAGTTGGGGGAATGTTGCATATTTATCTGTTCTTGTTAAAAGACACAATGCACGATAGCATGCTAAAAAAAATATTGTAGTAAATAATTATCTTAGAACCACCATTTTCTGTAAGAAGTGGGCAGCTTTCAACTGTTTTTGTCCTACCCACCCCCTCCTTCCTCCCCAACAGTAGACAGTACTAATGATATTACTCACATTTGAGGCAGAGATGATTTTCTGATTAGTAGAGGGCAGGGACAGTATAGTAAAGTCACGGGGAAAATGTACTCATGAGCAAATAAGTTGACCTGAAGCCCACCTCCTAGAACAGTGCTTCTCAAACGTAAACATGCATACAGATCACATAAGAATCTTGTTTGAAATGCAGATTCTGACTTAGTAGTTCTGACAGGAGTCCCAGAGTCTGTATTTCTGACAAATTTTCAGGTGATATCAATATTGCTGGTAAAGGGTCAACACTTTGAAGAATAAGGTGCCAACCATCTTTCTCCCTTTATTCTCTTCTCTTCATCACTGGGGTATGCAGGGCATTTTTGTCTCCAGCAGCTGATGGTTAAGAATAGAAATTAGGAGAGAAGGAGGTCTGCTTAGGGGAGGGTTGGATGGAGCCTAAGATGTATAAGACAGCTCCTGTGGGGGTGCCACACACTAGCTCAAGTAGTGACAGATTTGATTACCATTATCATTGTGTGGAGTGTGTCAAGTCATTTCTGTAACTCCATAGTGAAAGTGGTAATTGCCAAAATAAGATTCATGTATTCAGGGTCAGGGCCTATGGCTCAGTGAGTAGGATGCTGGGCCCATATACCGAGGGTGGTGGGTTCGAATCTGGCTCTGGCCATGCTGCAACAAAAAATAAAATATCTGGGTGTTGTGGCTGGTGCCTGTAGTCCCAGCTACTTGGGAGGCTGAGGCAAGAGAATCGCCTAAGCCCAAGAGTTGGAGGTTGCTGTGAGCTATGACCACAGCACTCTACTGAGGGTGACAAAGTAAGACTCTGTCTCTAAAAAAAAAAAAAAAAAGATTCATGTATTCATGGGCTCCTTTAGCCATCTTAACATGATCAAAATTACACCTGCTTCCATTACACCACACTTGTTTAATGTTGGATCATAATTTACATGAGATGTCTTTTAGCAGAGAGCTATGGCATGGGAAATAGAGCCTCTATGTTTGAAAGTCTGTTTCTTTACTAATGTAAGGCATATATAACTTGGTCGTCTTCCAGCTGACTGAGAATAAGAAACTTCCTCTCAGATTTCCCCAGGCTCTGTCTCTTTACATATGGCAACTCAGATCCCTTAGCATCAAGAAGTGTTTGGAGTCTGTAGCTCCATCTTTTCATCACTAGGAAACAGAGAAGCATGTTGCCAGATCTGCACATAAGCAACAGGTAACAAGATCTTCAACCTACCAGGTTAGTATTTGAGAATGAAGCAATCCACGGGGACCCTCTCTGTCACTATTCAGAATAAGAAACTGACTTCTTGGGTTTGGTTAACTCAGCTGGAAAAGTGGGCCTTTATTCAATGCACAAATGCTAAAGGAAGAACTGTGCACATTTGGGCTAATTTAATTAATTACCCAAACAAACAAACAGAAGGATCTTCCCAACTCATTCATGGCAGTTAGAATATTGTTCTTCATTGCATTTTTTTATTCTCGGAGTAAATTAGCTTTGCTATAGATTATGATGACAGTGATTTCACTGGGGAAAAAGGAAGAAAGTGGGCCAGATATCCCTCAAACTACCTCATAGCACTAGAAGCACAGGTGTCTGAAATACTGGGTCTTGATTATTTCTGATTTGTCATCCAAAAAAGCATACCAATGGTCTATCCTATCTTGTTAACTATAAGGTTCAGCAATCCACAGATTAATATGAGGATACAAATGTTTAGATTACATTGTTTTCATTTCTAAGGGACAGTTCAAGTTGTAGTTGAGCCCTTCACCCAGGGGTTGTTCTGAACACCCTCACATTGTGCACATTAGGAGAGAACATGCCAATCACCCCTCTTCCTCTTCTTTTCTCTTTCTCATCTTTCCCCTTCCCTCACTAGAATATACACACTAGTGTTTTCTTTCATGTGAGTGCATAGTTGTTTATATATTGGTTTCATATTAGTGTTAAGTACATTGGATACTTGTTTTTCCATTCTTGTGTTGCTTTATTAAGAAGAATGTGTTTCAATTCTAGCGAGAATAGCCTACATCAAAAAAATCCTAAAACTACATGGATGTGGAGAGAAGGGAACACTTTTACACTGTTCGTGAGCCTGCAAACAATGATATCTTAAATCCTGCATCCTGATTTCCAAAACAAAAGAAAAAGCACTTTTTAAACAAAAGTTTTAATGTGCCTTATACTGTTTGCACTTCATGAATTCTTAAATAACAGAAACAAATTTCAGATGGATGGGGGACTAAGGTGACAGAAATTTGGGATCGTATCACCTTCCAAAGGTTCTCTTTAATGTAAAGATTTATCCGTGGCCACTCAGTTCTCCTCCATGCATGGACTATCATCACACTCAGCTTCCAGGAAAAGAAATGAAATGTGTCAAGGTGAAGATCTTACTCAGCATGAGTTACTGAGCCAAACACAGAAACCAAGGTGTGCTTTCCACTCGTAACTCTAACTAACAAAGCCATTAAAGGCAGATTTACCACGCTAATAGGCTTCTGGGTCAAAAAGGTCAGGTGTTTGTTTACGAAGCGTACAGATGGTGGGAAGAACCATTTCACTGTCAATTTGATAATTTAGAAAAATGGATACTCTATTATCCATTTTATATTTAGAAGTGGCTTGAAGGAAAAACATGAAGCATGATGGGGAAAGGAAGCACTTAACAAGCGCATAGCTACAGTTTCTTTTTATTCCCTATAAAAATAATACTTGGTATTCTCCTAGAGATTTATACTATAATATCTTTAAAATATCTACAAAATATTTACCTTTGTAACAATCTATAAGGTAGGCAGGGTAAGTAATAGAAAGGCCAGTTTTAGAAACCATAAAAAATAATTTTCTAAACAGATATGAAATTATTGCTATATATCTTCCAGTTATAAAAATAATTATTAGCTAGTTAAAGAATTCAGAAGCTAAACCATCATCTAAAAACAAGCAGTTAAAAGTGGTATATTTTGCTTCCTACGGCCTTCTGTGTGCACGTGTGTGTTCATATTCCTACACATAGGAGCCCTCATTTCATTACACTTCACTTCACTGGGCTTTTGTTTTTGTTAAAAAACAAATTGAAGGTTTATGGCAACCCTGCATCCAGCAAGTCTATGAGTGCAATTTTTCTAACATCAAGTGTTAACTTACTGTCTTTGTGTTATGTTTTAGTAATTGCACAGTATTTCAAGATTTTTCATTATTATTATGCCTATATTGGTGATCTGTTATGAATCACTTTTGGTGTCTCTACTGTAATAGTTTCAGGGTGCCAATAAGCCACACTTATCTAAGACACTGAATTTGATCTATAAATGTTGTGATTTCTTACTGCTCTACTCACTAGTCATTCCCTTCTCTCTCCCTCTCCTCAGGACTCCCTATTCCCTAAAACACAATTTCAAACTATTGAAATTAGGCTAATTAATAATCCTACAATGACCTTTAAGTCAAGTGAAAGAGTCACATGTTGCTCGTTTTAAATCAAAAGCTAGAAATGAGTTAAGTTCAGAGAGAAAGGAATGTAGAAAATCAAGATAGGCCAAAAGCTAGGCCTCTTGCACCAAACAGCCAAGATGTAAGTGAAAAGGAAAAATTCTTGAAGGAAATTAAATGTGCTTCCCCAGTGAACATAAGAAAGACAAGAAAATGAAACAACCTTATTGCTGATGCATAGAAAGTTTTAGAAAGTTTTATCTAGATGGAAGATCAATCCAGCTACCATTCCCTTAAGCTAAAAGCTAATCAATCCAAGTCAAGGTCCTAACTGTCTTTAATTCTGTGATAACTGAAAGAGGTGAGGAATCCTCAGAAGCAAACAGAGGATGGTTCATGAGGTTTAAGGTAAAAAGTCATCTCCACAACATAAAAGTGCAAGGTAAAATAGCAGGTGCTGATGTAGAAGCTACAGCAAGTCATTTAGAAGTTCTAGTTATGATCATTGATAAAAGTGACTATGCTAAACAAAAGATTTTCAATACAGATGAACATCCACTGAGAGATGTCATCTAGTACCTTCAGAGCCAGAGAAGAAACATTAAGCCTGGTTTTGAAGCTTCAAAGAACAGGATGACTCTTTTATTAGGGACTAATGCAGCTGAACCAATGCTCATTCACCACTGTTAGGGACTAATGCAGTTGGAACCAATGCTCATTCACCATTTGTTAGGGACTAATGCAGTTGGAACCAATGCTCATTCACTATTCCAAAAATTCTAGAACCCTTAAGAATGATGCTAGATCTCTGTCTATTCTCTAAAAATAGAACAAAGACAAGATGACAGCCTACACATTTGTGGCATGGTTTACTGAATATTTCAAGCTCATTGTTGAGACTTATGCTCAAAAAATATTTTTTTCAAAATCATACTGTTCCTTGAAAATGCACCTGGTCACCCAAGAGGTCCGATAGAGATATACAAATTCAATGCTGTTTTCATGCTTGCTAACACAACATTTATTCTGAAGCCCATGGATCAAGGAGTAATTTAGACTTTTAAGTCTTAATATTTAAGAAATACATTGTGTAAGGCCATAGCAGCCATAGACAGTGATTTCTATGATGGCTCTGGGGAAAGAAAATTGAAAACTTTCTAAAAAGGACTCATGATTCCAGACTTCATGGATGACTTTGAAGGGCTCAAGACTTCAGTGAAGGGAGTAATTGCAAAATAAGGAGAACTAGAATGGGAAGTGGAGCCTGAAGATGTGACTGAATTGCTGAAATTTTATGATAAAACTTGAACAGATGAGGAAGTGGCTCTACAAATAAGCAAAGAACATGACTTCTTAAAAAATTATTTCAATTGATTTAGGGGGTAGAATGGTTTTTTGTCACATGGATAAATTGTGTAGGGGTGAAGTCAGGGCTTTCAGTGTACCCATCACCCAAGTAATGTATAAATACATTGTATCTAATACACAATTGTTGATCTCTCACTCGCCTCCCACCATCCCCCCTTCTGAATCGACAAACTCCATTATACCATTCTGTGTGACTTGTATAGACATTATTACTTAGCTACCACTATAAGTGAGTAAATGCTGTATTAGTTTTTCCATTGCTGAGATACTTCACTTAGCATAATAGTCTGCAGTTCCACCCAAGTTGCTGCAAAAGACATTATCTCATTATTATTTATGGTTGAGTAGTATTCCATGATATAGATGTACTACATTTTCTTTACCCACTCCTCAGTTGATGAGCACTTAGGTTGATTCCATTACCTGTCCAATTGTGAATTGTACTGCAATAAACATATGAGCGTATCTTTTCGATACCAGTGATTTCTTTTCCTCTAGGGAGATACTCAGTAGTGGGATGCCGAATCAAATGATATATCTACTTTTAGTACTTTGAGAAATCTTGATGCTGATCTCCACAGAAGTTGTACCAATATACATTCCCACCAACAGTATATAAGTGTTCCATTTTCACCACATCTATGCTAACATCTACTGTTTCTTTGACTTTTTATAATGGCCATTTGAATCAGAAGTTGGTATCTTATTGTGGTTTTAATGTGCATTTCCCTGATGAGTTAGTGGCGTTATACATTTTTTCATGTATTTTTTGTCCATTTGTATATCTTCTTTTGAAAATGTCTAGTAATATCTTTTGCCCACTTTTTTTTTTTTTTTTTTTTGAGACAGAGCCTCAAGCTATTGCTCTGGATAGAGTACTATGGCGTCACCGCTCACAGCAACCTCCAACTCATATCCGCCACAAAGCCTGGCTATTTTTTGGTTGTAGTTGTCATTGTTTGGCAAGCCCAGGTCGGATTTGAACCCGCCAGCTCTGGTGTATGTGGCTGGCACCTTAGCTGCTTGAGCTACAGGTGCCGAGTCCTTTGCCCACTTTTTAATGGGGTTATTTGGAGGTTTTTTTCTTGCTGATTTATTAGAGTTCCTTATAGATTCTTGATATTAGTTTTTTGTAAATGTATATTTATGAATATTTTCTCCCATTCTGTAGAATGTCTATTTACTCTGTTGATTATTTCTTTGGCTGTGCAGAAACATTTTAGTTTTATTATGTCTCATTTATTTATTTTTACTTTTATTGCATTTCCCTTTGGGATCTTAAGCATAAATTCTTTGCTTTGGCCAACACCTAATAGAGTTTTTCTTAAGTTTTCTTCTAGATTTTTATTACTTCATGTCTGAAATTTAAGTCTTCATTCCACCTTGAGTCAATTTTTGGATATGGTGAGAGCTAGGAATTCAGTCTCATTGTTCAGCACATAGCTTTCCAACTTTCCCAACACAGCTTATTGAATAGGACATCTTTATTGAATATGTTTTTTGTCTGCTTTTTCAAAAATCACTTAGTTGTAGGTACATGGTTTTATTTCTAGGTTCTCTCTTCTGTTTCACTTACCTATGTGTTTACTTTTATGCCACTACCATGATTTAGGGTTTAGTATAGCCTTTTTGTATAATTTGAAGTCAGGTAATGTGATGCCTCCAGATTTGTTCTTTTTACCTAGGATGGCTTTGGCTATTCAGGTTTTTTTTTTTTATTCCATATGAAAGTTAAGATTGTTTTTCTAATTCTTTGAAAAATGGCTTTGGTATTTTGAGGAGATTCACATTGAATCAGTAAGTCACTTTAGGTAGTATGAATATTTTTATAATAATGATAATATTGATTTTCCCAATTCAGGATAATGGGATATTTGCCCACTTGTGTTATCTACAATTTCTTTCATCAGTCTTTTGTAGTTCTCATTATGGAGATCTCTCACCCCTAGTGTATTTCTAGATATGTTTTTTTCAGGTGCTACAAATGGTATTATATTCTTTTTATTAATTGCATTCATTTTAATTTTTTTCCTTTTTTATTTCTAATTAATATGAGGGTGCAAATGTTTAGGTTACATTGCTTTCCGTTCTAAGGTAAAGTTCAAGTTATAGTTGAGCCCTTCACCCAGGGGTCATAATGAAGACCCTCATATTATACACATTAGGTGAGATACTGTAAATCGTCTTCCCTTCTCCTTCCCCCTTGCTAGACTATATTTGTGTTTTTTCTTTCATGTAGGCATGTAGTTGTGTATATATTGGTTTCATATTAGTATTGAGTACATTGGATACTTGTTTTTCCATTCTTGTGATATTACTAAGAATGTATTTCAACTTGATCCAGGTAAATACAAAAGATGTAAAGTTTCCATCTTTTCTTATGCTGAATAGTACTACATGGTACACACATACCACAGTTTGCTAATCCATTCATGAGTTGATGGGTACTCAGGTTGCTTCCACAATTCAGCAATTATGAATTGAGCTACAATAAACATTCTGGTGAAAATGTTCTTCTGAGAAGATGTTTAGTAATGGGATTACAGGATCAAATGGAAGGTTGACTTTTAGTTCTTTAAGAATTCTTTCCATTTTATTGTGCAATAAGTGGGTTGTAGCCTTCACTTGAAAGATATAAATTTGCTTCATATTAGGGGTGTATACATTGGATACTTTTTCTTCCATTCTAGAGATACTTTGCTAAGGAGAACATGTTCCAGCCCCATCCATGTCA
>CAUYRH010117540.1:0-26231 GCA_963574655.1 Perodicticus potto | reverse complement strand
GTTCTCCTTTCGAGTGGGTACTTTAAAATAGAGTAAGCATTAATGGCTTCAAAATGTGATGATGGGTAGGATTTTGTTTTTGCCTTTGTATTCTATGAATTTATTAATCCCTTCCATAAATGTTTATGTAATGTCCAGTTTGTGCCAGGCACTCTAGGACTTCTGGGCACATCTATGAAAACACACGTGCACACAGTCATGCACATAGCCCGCATTCTAACAGAGCAGAAAAAATTGCCCATAGCTTTCTAGACAGGGCAGAGTAGGGATGTTTTGAGGGGGCTATAAATTGGAGCAATCACTGAAGATATCCTAGTAAATTTACTCCCAGGATTAAAGATTTGGAGCGGATTGTTTAGCAGACCTAACCCTGGCCTGAGCCACGGTGAAATAGCTACACTATTCTTTTACACCTTAACATGCATCATGTTAGTGAAGTCCGTTATATCTTTGGAACCTGATTACACCCACATGACAATATGTTTTGTGATTTTTTTTTTTAAAGTTTTTGAGACAAAGTCCAACTCTGTTGCCCTGGGAAGAGCACCATGTTGTCATCATAGCTCACAGCAACCTCAAACTCTTTGGTGTGAGCAGTTGTCTTGCCTCAGCCTTCCTACTAGCTGGGACTATGGGTGCCACCAGGACGCACAGTTAATTTCTCTATTTTTAGTAAAGATGGCGGTCTCGCTCTTGCTCAATCTGGTCTTGAACTCCTGAGCTCAAGCCATCCACCCTCTTCAGCCTCTCAGAGTGCTAGAATAATAGGCATGAGCCACCACATCCAGCCTTGAGTTTTATTTTTATTTATTTTATTTTTTTTTTACATATACATGTGTTTATTAGGTTTCCACTTTTTGCCTTCACAGAATTTAAAAGGCTTAAAATTCAATAATGATAACGATGTTTAAGACAAGGACTAGAAACAAAAACCATGTAAAGAATGAATGAAGATAAATACATTCAGAAAAGAAAACAGACGATTACTGCATCGCAACATTAATAATAATAATGCCAAGAAAGTAACGTTTACATTGTCAAATAAGAGTATGCCTATTATAGAATGCTTTGACTCTAAGGCTCAATATGAAGCCATCAGCTAACTTCTTATTTTTTTCCAACATCTCAAAAAATAGACAACTAATATTGTATAAATAAAAGTAAAAGAGAGTTTCAAAAAACAGATCATGCCAACTCTTATAGACAATAGAAAAAGAAGAAATGCTTTGAAATCATCCTACTTGATCTGGATACACCTGATACTGAAATTGGAGAAAATATATTGTTACAAAGGGAAATTACAAACATATTTCACATATAAATGAGGCTGCAATATCCTAAGCAACATATTGACAAGTTGAATTAAAAATTAATGTTTAAGTAATGTACTTTGGTCAAAATTCTCGCATAAATTGGATTCAATTTTGAGTTTTGTTTAATTAACTTTTAACTTTAATTAAATACTTACATAAGGTGATTCTTTAATTTCTACTCTCCCTTTTCAGATGGTTAACTGGCAATCAGAGAGGTTAAGTGATTGTTTAATGTCACCAAGCAGGATACTTGCCAGCATGAAGAGGATTGTAAAACTTGTTTTTTTTTTTTTTATGTGTGTGTGTGTGTTGAAGGAAATATCAAATATATCTCTTCCATCCTCTATGCTCTGTAGCATCACTAAGATTAGGGATATAAGAGAAAGAAGGAAGGCTCCATGGCCAGACAGGCTTGGGTTCTAACAACTCTTTGACTTACTCAGTGACTCTATGACAATCTTTAAATTATTTCAATCTCCATCATCCTTAACTATAAAATGAGAATAATGGTAATGAGGCTTTGATAATGGTAATGAGGGTCTATCTAAGACAGCACTTTATATGAACTAAGTGCTCAGTCCCTACTAAAATCATACATCAGCTTGGAATTACTGATGCCTTACCCACATCAGGGAACGAAGGCTTGAAAACACAGTTAAATAAACATGCATCCTCAAAATAGATCCCATCGTTAGAGAAAGATTTATCAAACGTATCTAAATGGTGCTCAAATTTTCAGGCTATTGGTCACTTCCACCCTAGAAAAGTCCCATGAAATATTCATTCAGCTGCCCCAGCTTGTTATATTGGCTGACGGGACAGATGTCAACACTGATGTTAGACATTAATGAAGTGCTATTTGCTTTTATTAAATTTCACAAGCAAATTGTTCATTTAGTCTATGAAAAAGGTTATGTGACAACTATAGATCAAGTGTAGCCAATTAATTTAGATTTTATTCAAAAACCCTCAGACAATGATTGACATCCAAACATGCTTCATCCATTAACTAACTATCTGGGCTCAGGATCAACATTTTTATCCTGGAAATATTTTTTTTTTGAGACAGAGTCTTACTTTGTTACCCTCGGTAGAGTGCTCTGGTGTCACAGCTCACAGCAACCTCCAACTCTTGGCTTAGGCCATCCTCTTGCCTCAGCCCCCGGGAGTAGCTAGAACTATAGGGGCCTGCCACAACACTGGCTATTTTTTGTTGCACTTTGGCTGGGGTCAGGTTCGAACCCATCACCCTTGGTATATGAGGCCAGCACCCTACCCACTGAGCCATAGGCACTGCCCTTGATCCTGGAAATATTTTGATCCTAGAAATATCCTAGGAAATATTTCATTTTTTAGCAGAGAGCAAAGGGAATGATGCTGAATAATGAATAATGGGGATTGGTGTTATTTAATATTTTACAATAAATTTTCTGGAGGAGGGATTTTTTTCAACGGAATCATTAAGTCTGCAGATGATGCTTAGCTATTCTGAGTTGAAATTATCAAGAGAAATTGATGAGCTAAAGATGCTCTTGTGATATGCACGGAAGAAAAATGGAAGGTAAATCTCACTGTTAGTAAGTGTATATCCCTGCAAGTTAAAAAATAAATGATTTAGAAAGCTTCAGGAAGAGGTTTAAGTACTGTTGGGACATCATGCAAAATGGCAAGAACATGGTAAGGAAAACAGAACCTGAAAACACATTTTTATGTCAGGATGGAAAATGCTCTGGGCTAATATATGTTATCAGAAAGGTATTGTTACACCTAATAAAAATTCTTTAAAGGTTATTGGTTTGTTTGTGTCAAACAAATTTTAAATATGCAGACTAGAAAAATGGAAAATTAGAGTCCATCGTTTCTGATTAGATCTACTCTTATACATCTATAAAATTCCTCATATATGTTAATCAGCCAGATTTAGTCATTCCACAATATACAGAGGGTGCCAAAAATTGTATGCACATTTTAAGAAAGGAAAAAACTGCATTAAAATCATTGCACTTAATATATACTGACAGTGTTTTGTTATCTCAAATATCCTATCTTGTATGTCTTACAATTGCCAAAGTTGAATATGACTTGAGGACTATAATTGTATTGCAATTTTTTTTCCTTTCTTAAAATGTGTTTTTTTTTTTTTTTTTGGCACCCTCTGTGTGACTATTTCAAAACATAATGTTGTGCAGCCAATACATACAATTTTATCTGTCAAAATAAAACAAAATTAAATTAAGGAAAAAAAGCCCCCAATTCTGAGGTTCTTTCTGCCCACTAGCTTAAAAATATCAACAAGAAACCAAAATAAATAAATAAATAAATAAATAAACAACCAACAAAAGACATGGCAATACTTGAGATGGCATCCATTCGAGGAGGCTAGACCAGCCTGACAACGGAGGCTAGAAGCCTCAGCCAATTTTCAATGGACCAGAGGCACAATGAGGGGATATCATTTGACATCACTAAGCTCAGAGGACTATTTGTTATGACATCTTTGCTTACCCTATTCTGACTACAGAATGATTTGGGCAGATTGATTATGGCCACTTTCCATAACAATAGAATAGAGAAGTGTGGTAGTTGGGGATGGGAGGTGCTTGCTCCTTCTGTCTGTCTCTGTTATCTTTATTGCAGAAGATAAAGATTACCCACATGCCAGGAAGAGGGCCCCTCTCATCTCACTGGCTGCCATTAGATTATGAGCCTTAACTGCGGGGGAAGCTGGGAAGGTGTGTGTGCCATGGCTGGTCTATAGTGGGAGAAAGGCTCTTCCAGAAGGGTGAAGGGGAGATAGCAGCTGAGGCGGCAGCCAAGAGGACTGGCTCCAGCATTGCATGTGTGCCACAGGGTGGGAATGAGGCATGGTAGTCAAAAGCTTGGGCTTTGGACATTTTAGTTCTGGCTGTTATAACAAGTTACCACAGACTGGTGGCTTATAAACAACAGAAATATGTATTTCACAGTTCTGGTGGCTAGAAGTTTGAGCTCAAGTTGCCAGATGGTCAGGTTCTAGGAAGAGCCCTCTTAGGGCTTTACAAATGGCCCTGTTCTCTGTCTCTTGACACAGTTAAAGGTTCTGGAGAGGTCTCCAGAGTCTTATTTATAAATAGGGCACTAATCCCATGGGGATAGCACCCTCATCACCTAATCACCTCCCGAAGGCCGTACGTGTGACATCAACACTGGGGGTAGGATTTTATCCTGTGTGTTTTGAGGAGACACATTCAGTCTACAACACAGACAATCATGTCTGAGTTTGAATTCTGGTTTCCAAGTTCAATAGTGCTTATAACTCTGGGAAAATTACTCCCAGTCTCAGTCTTTTCACCTGCAAAATGAGGACATGATTAGAATGTATCTCATGAGTTTGTTGCAAGAGTTAAGCGACCTCCCAAAACATGCCATTGCATGGCCTCAGTGCCCATTGGTTGGCATTGTCAGCAAAAACAGAAACTCTGAGCACCTCCTGAGTTGCAGGCGTGGAACAAGGCATTTCACATATGATACGGCTTTTCCTTTCCATCATCATAATCACCATTTGAGAGGTAACCTAGCCCACCAGCATCATGTCTCTGGGGAATCAATGGTCAACAGGCTCAGAGTTAGCCCCAAAATGATGTACCTAGGAAAATGATTATGCCAACGTTTATAAGGCAGGTTAGATAATTGATCTTAAATGTGTAACTAATGGAAAAATATCCATGTTGAATAAACACAAATTCTTACTGAAATGAATGAGGAGGTTGTTTTGTTTTATAAGACAAAAGAAATCAGCATAAGACAAAAGAAATCAGCAACTATGGGTTAAATTCTGTACCATGAGATATTCCCCTAAAATCAAGTTTATTGATTAAAAAACATTAATATAATTCCAAATGTAGCTGAATTAACAGGCAGAGCCTGAAAAAACACGTTTCATTTTAAAAGCCTTTTATCAAGCTAATCAGGCCATTACAATTAATATTTTAATTTTCAAAACTGAATTTAAACCACATTATCTCCACTGAAGTGGGCATAATAATAGAATCAAGCTAATAGAGTTATTTCGAGAATTAAATGAGTAGTTATACAATTGCCTATGGTTTAAGTGCCATGAGTGCAGGCTAGCATTACTATTATTAACTGCTTTTTCTATTGTAAAGCTCAGAATCATGAGGTTAAAAATGGCTGGATTATTTTCAAGAGAACATGGAAACAAATGGCTTAATGCAAGTGTTGGCATGAACGCTTAGGAACTGGAATCTGTGAAAATGTGTTTCCTTTATTTCTAATCTGTGAGGAGTACACTCACTGCAAGGTTGATATCAAAGTCATATATAAAAAAGAATAGACCAGAAGATTTACCCCGTTGCTTGTTGGCCTAAAAATACCACAGTGATATGGTTTCCGTGTTTCCTGAAGGCATTGCCCTCAAGGGAATCCTTGTCAATAGTAAAAATTAAAGAAGAGAGAGAGACAAAATGCTAATTACTAATTACAATACTAATTCCACTACCAGGTAACACTTCAGTTAGATTTGAATGTGCACAGATACGTAGGAGAGGATTTGGTTTTTACTTAAAAAAATGAATAAAGTAAATGAGTTTTTCTAAAGTTATGCAAGTGGTGTGGAGGTGGTGTCACTGTGTTATCTTCCATCCAATTTTTAAACTACTTTACTGAGATACAATTCCCATAACACACAATTCACCTAGTGAATGTGCAAAATCCACTTTTTAAAAGTAAATTTATAAAGTGGTACCCAGGATCCAATTTTAGAACATTTTTATTGCCTCCAAAAGAAACCCCATTCCCATTAGTATTCATCTCATATCCCCAGGACCCCACTTCCCGGCAATCATTAATGTGCTTTCTGGTTCTATTGATGTGCCTATTCTGGACTTTTCTCATAAAAGGTCCATACAGTGTGTGGCTTTTTGTATCTGGCTCCTTCTTCTTAGCATAATATTTTCAAGTTTCATTTACATTGTAGCATCCATCAGCACTTAATTCCTTTCAGTGCCAAACACTATTCTATTGTATGAATTTATAACTTTTCTTTATCCATTTATCAGTTAATGGACATTTAGGGTTTGTTTGTTTCTTTTTTTTCACTTTTTGACTATTATAAATAATGCTGCTATGAAATCTATGTACAGTTTTTGTCCAGGTGCCTATTTTCATTTATCTTGACATGCAATTTTTAAGCAACGTTCTGTCCTTTTATGATTGAAACAAATATTTCTACCATGGTTAAGTTTGACTACTTATAAGTTTAAGTCTTTTAATACCTTTAATTGACTGCTAACAATACAATGCTACTGGTGGCAATAAGTAGATGAATTGTTCTCAAAATTGCATCAATAGAGTTAATTTCATTTTTATTTCCAAGGCACCGTTTAACGTCAAAAGCAGGAGATATTGTTAGACATAATTGAAATCTCTGCCCATTTGTGTCCTGGAATAATGAAAATCCTCTCATGTGTCTAGACCGGGTAATATTTAATTTAAAATATTGTGATGATTCATTCATTTGGTTTTGAGCCTTCTAATTATCCTCCAAGGCTGCAACAAAAGGGTGAATTTTCTCTGAAGATGAAGCCTCAGACTAAGTGAAAATAAGTAATTGAAATGCAAAATATGGGCCCTTGGTTCTCTGAAATGTGAGATGAGACCTTTCAGATGCCACCCCTTCTTTAAGCCTTGTTCCCAGCAGGCACCCCACCTGCTGAAGTGCTACTGCATGAAGGGATCCCCCAGGAATTGAATAGCAATGGAGAGGTGATAGGGATAAAGACAGATTTGTGTCCATTGAATCGGAAAGACCCTAATACACGGCCTGCCATCTTGCAATGTAAATAAGGAGAGGGAATAGAGGGGGCCCTGATGCCATTCTACCTTTTCATCCTGTGATCCATGAAGTAGTCACCAGGAACCTGTCTGTGATTGGAGTCCCCTCTTCTCTTGCAGGACCACCCAGGTGGGTGGTGTCTTCAATAGCCAGATGCAGGTGGCTTGTGCTGCTTTATGCAGGGAGACTCAGTCAAGCTGGTGAGTAAATGAGATTTAAGGACACTGTTCAGAACACTTCCAAGCTCTGCACACCTTCTGGGAACATTTTGGAGGCAGCCTTCTAGTGTAAGTAGTAAGAGGCTACCCGGTGATTTTTTATGTATTTACCAAAGAATGTCTGCAGGGAATTTTCTAGCAGAAACATGTAAAGCATCTGTGCTCTTTGTGCGTTCCTGCATGCACTAACGGGTGACACATACACTGAAAAATAGTTTATGAAACACCTGTCACATTCATCATTGAGAAGTCTATATTTTCTTTAATGAGTTTGCCATCCTGTAGTGAGTTGATAGCCATTTATAAAACAAAAACAAAACAACATGTACAAAAGAAAAATCCACGAGACTTCCAAAGAGACATTTTCTTATTTGGGGGTCTCAAATAGAAATCCTTACATACTTACTTGTGTTGCTAAAAGCATCTGGGTTTGAATTTAGGTCTACTCCCTAACATGTGATTCCTTTTCACTTATTTAATATTAAGCCTGAGTATTTGTAATTAATTGAATCATGAGAATGTATTGGAGTCATCTGCCAGTCAGTCAATAAAGCAAGAAACAGAAGATGTGTGAAGTACAGTGCTGTCACCAGATGGCCTTGATCCCAAAGAACACCTCAGCCCAGCCCTGAGTATTAACTTTGGTGAGTTCAGGGACTTGTCCTATTGGGTGTAGACTGCAACCCAGAGTACTGGTCAGTATACAGTAGACGCCCAACAAACAGCTTTTGAATTAATTGAAAGATTAGAATCTTATTCTTCATCAATCCACTTAATTTTTCAAATCATTGACTTTGAGGGTTTTGTGTCTTTCTTGATAGAAATAAAGATAATTTCTTTCTAGTAAATACACAGTACAGCTGTGGCTCGCACATTTGGGTCAGGATTCTATGTTGACACTTGAGTGTTGATTACCCATTTTTCTAACTCACGAGACAATCGCAGCTATGTTCTATGCCTGGTCTTTTAGTGGTAAGAATGCGCATGCTGGGGTGATTGAAAACATAAGGTGCTCAATGGATGAGCACTACCCTATACAACTGATGGCCCTTCTCAAAACACAGTTGGCATTCTTCAGGGGCAAGTCCTGCTGGGTGAGAGAAAAACTGAAATTCATCTAGATCATCCAAGTATTAACATATTCAATAGCTGAAAATAGCAAAAATGTGTTCTTGCTCATACTAGTATAAAAGTCAGGTGATAGATGTGGTTGAATGGGAATAAATATATTTGAAAAACAATCTAATTGACCACAATATGTTTCTACTAATTCTTCATATTTTATTTTAAAAATTCTGACAAAAAGCTCTTCCCTAATATTCCATGCCCTGGGAAGCCAGCCTTTAAAACTCTCCTGGCATCGTATGCTTTTACTTCCTAACATTACCTTAGTTTATATTTATACATTAATTTTAGACATTATTGAATTGGTATCTGTTTCTGACACTAGCAAGTAGACTCAGTCAGCACAAGTATATTTTAATTTATTATTAATAATGCATAGGATTGTGCCTGGCACATGGGGTCATCCAACAAATATTTAATAAAAAACAAGTAAATTAATATTTTCTCTTTATAGAAAATATGGTTTCTCAAATATCTGGAGCCAGACATAAATGCTAATCTTGAAATTCACTCTTTTATCTACCAACATCATTTGAGCATCAGCTATGTGTCAAGCCCTGAGACACTATATCCATATAAGACTCACGTGTATATTCCAAATTCCAGGTTGAAGTAATTGAGTTATCCAAGATCTCTGGTCTCATGGAGATCATATTTGTGGACAAGAAGATAATCAATAAATAAGCCATTCAAAGATGGAACTCAGGTATGAATAGTTAAGAAGAGAAGTAAGTAGGTAGGGTGAGAGAGAAGGCTGGATTAGGGTGGCTACTTTGGATTCTGGTGGTTAAAGAAAGTTTCTCTAAGGAAGTGACTTACACTAGAAAATCTAGAGTCTGTTCATTCCAGGTTTAGTTTATAGAAGACCCAAAGACCCTGTGATAGGCACCAATTTAGTATGTGGTGGGAATTAGCATGAGGAGGTGAAATCCAAGAATTTACTGGGAGTAGGGTAAGAGCCGTGTCAGCCAGCACAGAGAGCTGGTCATATTTTCAGTAGCAAGTAGAGCCACTTCATCTTTTAAAATTGGAAGGTGATGATGTGATTTGGGTTTTGAGAAGGTCATCCTGCCTGGTGCACCGGAGAGGTGGAGTTAGGAGGCTGTTGCCAGGCAAGAGGTGATGGTAGGTCTGGACCAGGGCTGCAGCAGCATGGAAGATCGCAGAGAGGTTGCTGCCTGTGTCAGACCGAAGTGGGTGCACCTGACCTTCCATTCCACTAAACCTTAAAACATACAACTTCACTTTGTGGAAACTGAATCAGGCTCCTGTGGATGTGTGCTTCCTGGAAGCAGCTGAATAGGGAAACTTGTCCTCCACGCCCCTTTCCCCTGAATATTGCTCTGCAGATGGGTCTTGGACCCCTTGGGTGAGGAACTATTGGGCAGGACCCATGGAGCTCAGATGTGGCCCTTTCTGTGTCTCAGCTCACTACAGATTGAAGGGATTAAAGGCTCTGAAATGTTCATTTTAAAGCAAAAGCATAGGCAGACCTCCCTCCTTAATGTATGAAATCATTAAACACAGAAGTGCTCTGATTAGAATGGGAGGGGAGGCCTGGGTTCACTTATCCCTAGACCTCACCCCCAAATCAGCCCCCATAGACACTTGTGGAACACTAGCTCTGGAAGCAAAGATTGACATTTGCTCCTCTGACTCGACCTGAAGTTTACAAAGACAGAAACAGAAGGACAAGATCACAAGGGTTTGCATCTGTAGCGTGTGGACTAGACACATGACCCAACCTTCTCAAATCCCCCTAAGCAATAACAATTATGATTTCCATCCAACCATCAACGTTTACACTGCACCTAGTAGGGGCCTTGTGCTGAGCTAGAAATTGGGCTTTACATATTTTATCTAAATTATAAAAGTACTCAGCACAACATTTATTTGTGAATTTTAATATGTAAGAGTAGAGTAGGCCAAGTCAGCATTCTGCAGAGAATAGGTTGTAATCATCGGTTTCATTGAGGTAATTATTGGCCCATGATTATGTCCTTAACAATGAATCACAAAGTTATTCTCACCGCCTTCAGCGCATCCTGTTGAAATGCTTAGTTTAACATTAGGAGGGAGTTTTTAATATTACTTGAATGCTTTATAATCCCTGTTTTATTAAGACTACAGCCTTAATAAAAAGGTATTAGACACGGAAAAGTATCAGGATGTGATTTAACAATGCCACTGTTTCCCCTAGGTTTATTGCCTTCTTATCTTTTGCTTGTGACAAGTAATACCAACTTTCTATTCATAAGGAAATACCAAATATCCTGAAAATAAATCAATGCATGTGAATCTACTTAAAAAGAATTTAGTGAATAGGGCAGATGTTCTATAAAGATTGCAAGACTCGTAAAGGTGTTTTAAAGAGGCACAAAGATAAAGCCAAGATTATGAATGTAGTGGCTGAAGTTTGAGAAAAATGGGAGTAACCCACTTTTTTCTCCTCAATTCCCCTGCACATTTCTTAGAACTGGGAAAGATGATTGCCGAAGTTCAAGCGAGGGTTTTCTAATGGGCAGGGATCATGGAAACCTTTGACGTTTAGAGAATCATTATAATACACAGAACGTATGGCTCGAAGGTTTCACCATGAACATCTCATAATTACCTCTTCTCCCCTTCTCCTTCCCCCATTTTAAAAACTGAATTGGCGCCACAAGTAGAGTGAACACATTGTTTCATGATTCAGACCAGAGCCCTTTGAAAGGAAAAGGTCATTATTCATAAGCACATGAGGAAAACCAGCCCCAAAATGCAACTGTAGAGTATAAACTGGACTCTAGGGTCACCTGACACAGGACGTTGTTAACCCTCTTAGTGAGCAGTCACGGTGGGCCTGAAAGCTAGACGGGTTCTTCACGACCTCAGAAGGTAGGGTGGCCAATCATATGGAGACAATTTCTTCGTACCTGCGGTCTTGACCATAATGACTATTGAATTGGCTGTGTGTGGACTCACTCTCCTTCTATGGAAATCTGTTTAAAGTTCAGCCCCTCTCTCGGGTCCTCGGTCATGCTCTGAGAGCTGAATCCTGTACTTGAGACCTGGACTAGAGTTCTGCACTGCCCCGAGGGAGTAATCTTTCAGCAAGATTTCTGAAAACTTATTAAAATTCCCTACAAAAGATGGTGTCACCTTTTTGAACAAGACCCATTAGGGCAACTCCCCTTTCTCCTTGCATGTCTGTGCCCATTGCTCTTGCATCCTCTCTGTTGTCCCGAATGAGGATAGATTTCATCTCATGGAGAATACAGTTTGGAAATCTTCAACTCCGCTCCGCACTTGGCCCAGCAGCACCTGCACCTTCCTGTTTCTTTCTGCAGTAGTCACTCGCACCACTCAGCTTTTCCCAGGTGGAGAGACATTTTAACTACAGGAAATGGAACATAGTTATAGGATGTCGGAAAACAAACAAGCAAAGAAAAAATAAAAAACAAAACCACAGTGTTCCTCCCAAGTAATCCGGTCATCAATTCTTTATGAAAACCTGAACCTTGTTTTCCCATCGACAGCAGATGTGTGAAGAGATGAGCTGGTGGAGATGCCATATTCTGTGCTGAGACGGGAAAGACACACTGTGGGGTCAGAAAACGAGGCTCCTTTTGCAGCTTGTGGGTGTTGGGGGATTTGAATAGAAGCAGAGGTGGCTCCTTGTGTCCTGATGGGATGACCCTTTGCATTCTGGAAAACAGCAGACTATTTAAGGAGGGCCTATGAGGATGATCATTTAAACCCAGTCCTATCCTCTGCTGACTCAAGCCAGCAAAGTGGACATTCTGATCTCAAAGCCTGTGGTTTAGCAACACGCTTTGAAGACGTGTCCCTTGCCTAAAGTTGTAATAGCTGAAGTGTCTTCTGTGGCTCTGAACATACTTCAAAACAGAGGCAAAGGCAAACTCCGCTCCTCATTTGTTATCTTCTAGAATTCAAGTGAGTTATGTATGGTTTTCCGCAGCCCAATTAATTTAACTCAGGGCTTTTATAATTGAAATGGCAGTTTTATAAATATTCATCAAACACAAATAAGTTTTCAGGACCATCAGGCCCCCGTGGCAGGAAGGAAGGATATGGATGGTTTCTTTCCCTGAAGCAAGCCCACACTTACAAATGCGTAGGTAGCTCTAGATTCTAGAACCCAGGAGTCCATTGGTTTGTTCAATAAGAATTTCCTCAAGGGTTAATTAGTAGGTCTGAGAGATGTGGATGGGACCTGTGGCTACGGGGTGAGCACGGCATCCCCATCTACCTCATTACACTTGCTGCACTTCCACGTGGCCACCTATAGTGCAGTGACACCTGCACCTGCATGGTAACTCTCTCTCTGTCAACATCTAAGTACATGACATTTACACACATGCACTCTGAGATGCAGTATGTTTATATCTCTACATGCATGCATACATATTCACACATATGCATGCATGTATTTGCATATGTAAATACATGTATGTAGACAGAGATGACAGAGAGAGGTAACTGTAGACAAAGTCATAGAGGCAGAACTCAAAGACATGGGGGAGAGACAAGGGGTCTGGAAGTATATAACACAAAGATAGAGTGTGGCAGAATTACAGTTTTCCATTCTTTTGTATGTGGATCCATCTGCAGTAGTCATTTGCACCCCTCAGCATTTCAAACAGAGACATATTTTTTTGTTGTTGTTGTTGTTGTTGTTGTTGTTGCAGCTTTTGGCCGGAGCTGGGTTTGAAACTGCCACCTCCGGCATATAGGGCCAGCGCCCTAGTCCTTGAGCCACAGGCCCCACCCAGAAAGAGATATTTTAACCATAGAAAATCCACATAATCATAGAATGTTTAAAAAAAAGCAAAAAAAAAGAAGAAGATATTCCTTTAAAACAATCCAGTCTTCAATCCTTTATGAATACCTACAGCTTGTTTTTCCATCACAGCAGATGTTTGAAGATGTAAGCTGTGAGTCAGGACTAGGTTTTGCTGCATAACAAGTTTTCCTAAAATTTTAAAAGTTCACAATAATACAAAAGCTTCATTCTCCCTCACATTGCATATGTGCTGGGAACCATTGTGACTTCTCTTCGGGTCTTTTTATGTCTGGGACCCAGGATAACAGAGCAGCCATCTCCTGGGCCATTTCTGGGCATTATCCTGGGTGAACAATAGAACATGGACAACTGCATTTTATCTCTGCAAACTTCACGGAAGTGGTGCATGTTACTGAAGCCAGCCCTTCAATGACGGCAGTTTGCACTCAGTTGAGTTCCAGACGTCAAGCATGCATGAGCATCCTCGGGACAAAGAGCAGTGCAGGAAGGGACACCAGGTACGAGTGGGTCCACGGACTGTGGGTTATCTGTTTTCATATAAGCATGAATTGCTTGTATATTTAGAGGAAAGCCAGTGAAAGTTAATATCAGAAGAGAGCACATTACCTGAGTTACAGTTTGCATAGGGGGGAGGGCTAGTCTCATCTCTGAAACCTCAGTGTTCAGAAGAGAAGTTGGGATGGAATACTTACAATTAACACTAATGAAGTAGAGGAAGGGAGAGAGGGAGGGAGAAAGGAATCAGAATCCTCATCTAAAAGTTCCTTACAGCCATAGAATGTTCTATTCTTCTAGAACAATACGTATAAAATCCAGTTGATAGCTTCATTTACTGACATGACTTTCCTCCACGAGGGTTTTCTTATTTTTTCTTGACTTTCCCACAGAAGGAGCCACTGATCCAGCCACTCTGGAGTCTCAGAGGCATCAGAAGGAAGAAAAAATGAAATAATATCAGAAAATCTCTATGAGCTGCTTGTTTCTAACTGTCCACCTGAAATGGTGAGTACAAGTCTTCAGCCCTGTCTTATTCTAGGCCTTTCTGGAGCGACTATGTTGAAGTCAGTCTATCTTCTTTCTCATTCCTCAAGGACATGTACATCACGGTTGGCCAGAAGAAAAACTCGGGTAGAATAAACTTGGGAAAGCTGATTTGAAGGTATCATGGGTGTCTGGAGAGAGTTCCGCCTCCTATTGTTAAGAATCAAAGGAGGCTGAGTTGTCATCTGATCTGAACTGAAAACGAAAAACAAAACAAACCCCAAGCAGTAGTTCAGAGAGCAATCTGAGCTTACTTGATGTGACTAGTTAAAAAGGCCAGTGAAGTGTAATAAGCAAAGACAAATTTTTCTCAATTTTGTTAAGATTTTCTTTGGATGGAGAACATTTTTTTCTGATGAATTCCAGCTGCGTAATTTGCCCTACCTGCTGATAAACATCACATGTGAAGGGTGCTGGCTTTCTTCTTCTGAATACCACATTTCCTTTAGAAATACCAGAGAGGAGAAAGAAGTACCTATAGTTGCTTAAAGATTAGACAAGTAGTTCGGCTCCTGTAGCCCAGTGGTTATGGTGCCAGCCACATACACTGAGGGTGGTGGGTTCAACCTGACCCAGGCCAGCTAAACAATTGCAACAACAACAACAAAATAGCGAAGCATTGTGGTGGGCACCTGTAGTCCCACCTACTTGGGAGGCTGAGGCAAAAGAATTGCTTAAGTCCAAGAGTTTGAGGTTACTGTGAGCTGTGACGTCACAGCACTCTACTGTGGGTGACAAAGTAAGACTCTGTCTCAAAAAAAAGAAAAAAAAAGATTAGACAAGTTATTAAACAACAAATGCAGGACAATGGAACAAAGGCAGTCTAGGTTACCAAATGTGTCATAGAAACATTTTCATGTTAATTTTGAATGAATATACTCTTCTGTTCTGTTAATAGAGAAAGCCTGTCAGATGGGTTGCTTTATTAAACATATTAGAAACTACCTGAAAACTATAATATATAACATTGTGTGAGATGGTTACAATGATTTCTTAGGTACTGGACAGTCTCTATAATATTGGTATTACTATTACTTTGTACTTTTCTTCTATGAACATAAGAAGTATACCCTCACAGCATACCATATATTTTACTCTGTCACGTAATGTCAGTTATTTTAGCATCTGTATCATTTGTCAAAGATACATAGTTCAAATATTTTCTCCTATTGGTTAAGAGTGACAGGCAGATCATTGAATAGGGATACAAGAAGGGGAAAGAAAGAGGTGAGGGAGGAAAACTGGGATAGATAATTGGCTGCAGAATGCAAATATATAATGAACCATTGCCACAATCCCAAAATATTCATTAAAACCAGTTCAAATTATAAAATGCTTTGGATGAGTCAGCAGTCACTGTAATAATGCTGTGTAACAAATGAGTCCAAAATTCAGTTTTGCTGATCTTGGCTGGGCTTAGTGTACTGATTTCTCCAACCTTGTCTGAGGCCCATTCCCCTGTTTGGCATGGATTACATAATGATTTGCACATAGAGTATGGCCTCATCCTGGAAGTCTAGCTCTGAGTCCCATGGTCTGGTACCCAGCATGAACTTGCTTAGGCTTATTTTTATGCTGGAAATTGAATCCAAGATGAAAAGTGAAAGCAGTCATGCTCTTCTGAGACCTGGGATAATAAAGAGTACATTGTCATGTCCACATTATTCTGTAGTTCAAAGCATGTCACAAGACCACAGTAGGGTGCAGGGGGTAAAACCCAATCAAAATGGTTGAAAATTTGATTCCCTAAAAGCCAGTGGTTGCTTGAACTTTACTGAGAGTTAGGCAGCAGGCAGTAACTCCTCTGCAAACCTGGCGTGCCCTGCTGTGGGGGTGGAGGCAGGACAGCGTCCAACCATTGGCCAGGAGCAGGACAGACACACAGAACTGCAGGTCCTGTAAGCTGCAGGATGGTCAGACCAATTGGAAAGCCCAGGAGATATGGATGAGGCAGCGCCAGACACTGACACCTTTGCTATTATAGCTATCTGATGACCTCTCTCTACTTTCCCTTCTTGTCTTTGCATTGACCTCAGGCTTTAGCTTAGCTGTATATTTCAAAGGAACATCATTCCTTCTTTAACATTCTGTTTCTGACCCCTGTTACAGTGTCTGAGCTTCTGGAATCTCCTACCACAACACCGATCACACAATCATTTACTTGCCTGTGTGTTTGACTTTGTTCCAACTTAACAATGATGAAAAGCATGAATTTTCCTGTGCTCTTCCTTGTAGAGTTCCACAGTGCCTGGCACATAGCAGGCACTCAATAAATATATTTAAAAGATTTTATTTCATTGTGATTAGAATACAAAATATGTCTGCCTATTAGCAAATGTTTTAAGTGTACAATAAAGCATCGTTAACTACACATACACTATTTGATGCATTTTGGATAGCAGTTAGCCAAAGTTTAAAGCACATATCTAAACATGATTTTATGATAAGCCTGAGTTAAATTTCCCACTGGATTCTGAATAATAGTACACATTTCCTCATAAAGAATTTGACATACATGAACTTTGGGAAGATCATCTTCTTTCTGCCGGGTATGAAAATCACCTTTCAGGATATTCAAGTGGAAAAGTATGGGACAGCCAGACAGGAAGCTGTAAGACAAAGTTTTCTACTCAATAATTTTATTTCTACACGCACACACACACATATATCTTAAGTATTTTTGTATCAACTCATTCATGAATAAATGTTGTTGTTAGGTAAAGTAGTACATGAGTCAATGCATGCTGATTTCTGCTTTTATATTTGGTTGGGTAAAGAGTTGGTCAAAACGTGCTGAAAAGGTTAAGTGATGACTATTAAGAGGAGAAAGACCACATGAGTACTTGGTACAAGCTGCTATTTTGGAGTCATCCTGATGCAGAATCCAGGGGAGGAGTGATCATGCACATAAGCCTTTGACTTTGAACCTAAGCAAGGCAATTACAATTATGATTAGCTATTGATTCACTGTGAAGTGAGTTAGGCCCTCTATTGGAAAGTTCAGGAAGCTGTTGGCTGGGGAATTCTTCTTCTTTCATTAGCCCTCCCAGTCTGATTTCTGAGTTCACTTTTCCCTTTCTATGTACTTCTTATAACCAAGAGTCCCAAGATGTAGCAAAGTCAAATGTCTTCCCCACTTGCAGTAAGTAGGTGACCCCAAGGCATGCTCTGTTCCTGAGCCTAGACAATTTTATCATATTGGAATGTAGATTCAATGATTCTCTCATTGTACTGGAGATTCTAGAAATAAAAATAGTAGATCCACCAATGTTTTAATCCCCTGGCAGTCTTCGTTTTCACTGTCTACATGTCTTGTAAATTCTAACTATGCACCTGCCCCATCCCTGTCACCTTGACCCTGCCCGCTCCTGCCAGTTCAGTCTAGGATTTTTCTCTCTGCCTTATAAACCCATCCATGAACAGACCATGGACAATTTATCTCAGACTTCTCAGAAGGATTAGTTGTAGCTTATCAACATCAGTCATTCTCAGAAAATGGTGTTTCATATTTTAAACTACCTTCATTATGTAAGGTTATATTTCAAAAGTTTTTGGAAATTTATAAAACACCTAAAAGGAGTCTTGTTCATGGATTGAGTTAAAGAGAATAATCATGAATAATAATAATTATTCAGAGCTTATTATATGCTAGGCCCCAGGCTAAGGGTTTTACCTGTTTTCTCTTATTTAATCTTCACAGCAGTCTTATGAGAAAGGTTCTGCCAATATCCTAATTCTATGTACTGTGAACTAGGAAAGCTTTGAATTGGGAAAAAATCATGAATGACTTTGAGAAAGATCAAAAAGATTACTGGAGACTTTCAGTGTGAAAGTGGGCAATGTTTGACTCTGTGGTGGTCCTTGACACTTTCATTATTTCGACCTCATTTCTCAGTCTATAATTTATAGAATAGTTATAATAATGCAAATGTTCCTTGTCCATAAAAATGCAACTTTTGTCTCATAGAGATTCCGTTGATTACCAATTGATCATTACATGGATATTGACCAGTTTTAATGATTTTGCACCCATGAAGCACATTATTTATCTCATTATTCCTGATGGGTTTGATACCTGGCATGTATCTGTCATATAGATTCTCCCATGGAGTGATGGTAATTTCTAACTAGTTTTCTCATTGATTAGTGATTTAAATAAAATGATTGATATGTTTTTATCTTGTATCTGTATGGATTCTGTGATTAGGCCTTTCCCCCCAATTTCTCCGATTTCTCTCTCTCTCCCTTCCTCTTGCAGCATGGATGTAAAGTTCCTGTGCAATTTACTATGATAAACTATTTTAAATTGCACACACACATTATGTCCACTCTGTATATAGAGCAGATGTATCACAAGGACAAAAACATATCCAGAGGAAAATTTGGATTTAAACATAGGCGTGGCTATGTCTAACTAAGCAGCTGTCATTTTAACTACCTTATCTTACACTCTGTAAATCTTTCTTGAGAAACTAATTAGATCAGGGTGATCACACAAGCGACCCTCCCACCTCCACCTTTGAAAGTGCTAGAGTTATAGGGGTGAGCCAGCCTATGAGCCCTTTTATTGACTGGGACCTAGGAATACTGCAGAGCCTCAGCACACATAATCTCACCCATCCCCAACTGTGAGAGACTGTGTCCCTGGGATGAAGGCCCCAGCCCCCTTAAGTTCTTTTTTTGAGAAAATTCACCACTGTCAAAAGCATCAATTGTGTAATTGTGTGCCCCAGCCACCGCCTCGCTACCTTTTCTTACAGCATTTACTTTAGAAAACTTGCAATGGTAAATTCTTTCCCTACCCCTTTGAGATACAAATCTCCTTCCTGCCTTCTCTCAGTTTTATAATGCAGGTCTTTCTCCTGGATCTGGGAGACTTCCGTTTGCAATGTAGTTGTGATGAAGGGTAGAACCCCATCTCCCAGGCCCTGGGGGACAGCAGCAGCCTGGCTTGGCTCTGCTCTTTTTAGCAAACACAGGTGTCCTAATCACATTGAACACGCCCTTAATATGCTCAGCACTTTTCATTAGGTATACCCCAGGCTCTGAAAAGCCTTTTTCATACCGAAATCTCCCCCACCCCTGCAGTCATCTCAATAAAACCCGTATTGCCATTTTTTACGAGTGCCAGCTTTCTTCTCTTTGACACTTCATAGCAGAGGTTCAGGAAGTATTCAACAAATTAAAAAGAAACATATAAATAAATGTTCTCCTAACAGGAATAGCCTGGTTCCCTTGCATGAAGCATTGCAAGTGGCTAAGTGCATAATAGATATGTGTAATAAATAGCAGTGGAGGAAGAACTGAATGTGGAACCCTCGATTTAGGTTCTGGGTCTCCCTTTGCTGTAAAGTCTCGATGTGATCTTGGTAGTTCATGGTTCCCCTCTGAGCCTCTGTTTCCTGGCAGAAATAATGGAGCCTCCTGAGATGGTCCCTGGTGTCCCTTCCAGCTGTGATATTTTGTGACACTTGCTCTGACCAGGTGTCATTCCCTGGTGACCCTGGCAGAGGCGCCCGGACTTACCCACACCAGCCATCTGGACTCCGGACGCACGTGAGGCCTGCCCACCACTCGGATATCTTCCCTCTGCTTTCAAGATGGGAAATATTTTCAGGCTCTGCTTGTCCTTGGGTATTTCAATTAATTAACCACTCAGCCTTTTATTTGTCAAACACACATTTACAATTAGCTTCATTTGGCTTCCTAGCTTCCCAGCTGAACATGAGAAATAAAGAACTCATTAAACTAATAAATCCATTATTTGAGGTTTGTTTGCTTTTTGCAAGGCTTTGAGGAATGCTGGTTCTTTTCTAATCATTGAATCATTCATTTAATGGTTGACTATAGAAAATAAAAAACATTTATAGATGGAGCACAGAATGCGCCTCACACATGGGTCAGTTCTGAAGATGGTGCTTCCTGACGGCACCACTGTCAAAGCTCTGTCAGGACACAGGGGTCAGGCCATCCATGCAGGGGGGCAAAGGTCACACGTAACTCTCAGATGTGAAACCAACCCGTTCCAGAAATCAGGTCACCCTCTCAGCTTGTTGATGTCTTTCTCTCCTTGATCCACTGGATGTGGGATTCTGGAAAAGGTAATTAGCACTTTGGAGCCTCGGAGTATTTTCTCATGAAGGGCAGAATAAAGGACTATCTCTGACAATTGTCAAACGGTGTCTGCAGTCACCTGTGTCTGGCCCATGGCTGGCGCTCAGTGAATGTTACCTGATTTCCAGGGTTCGCAGCTACAGAAAAGGGGAGTGGAAAGCCGATTCATCACTGATTTGGCAACAAGTTTATGGGGATAGAGAATTACTATTCTATTAAAGGTTAATATTATTTTATTACAGTGCCGTGTTTGTTTAGTCCAGAGAAATGTTATCAAATTAATGTGAAAATATGGGCATTTGCAGTCACGGAAATGTTTGTTATTTTTCCTTCCCTCTGTTCACAGCAACAGCAGTTCAAAATTCTGATCTTCGGAATCTGAGTGGGAGAAATTACAAGTGAAAATGCCCCAGAATCTCTGATTGCTGCAGAGACAATGACGGGACCTTTGAATTTGCAAAGTAGGTTCTCACCAGCAAAGATCTTTGAGAGAACCATTTCTGTGCAGATGTGAGAAACAGGGGACCCGTTGAAGAGGGGACGAGAGAAAGGAGAGAATATCCCTATTTGAGATTTCATGTGTCAATAACGCATGGATGATCTTTACTCCTCAGGAAAATTCTCTTGGGTTTTCAGCTTTCCTACAATTTAATGTGTGTGGTTTTATATTTTCAGTGGGTAGTTTTGCTCTTTCCTGTATTGGCAAAATACGGGTGAAGCATTTGTTTGAAAAAAAATCCTCTCATTTCTAGAGTAAGGACTGGTTTACTCTAAATTTGGCAACCAGCGTTGTTTTTAAATCTACTTTTTATATCAATTTGTTATCAAATTTTTCCACTTCTATTCCTGAAATGCAGTTTTCTTTGACCAGTTAAGTAACAGTATTTAAATTTTTACTGTTCATAGGACTTTTGTACATCCTGATTGGACTACTTTGAGTATAATTTCTTTCATATCCAAGGGTTTCTTACTCAGGGTATAAGACCACTTTGAAATTAATGGAGAAAAAGGTTAATGCTAGGTAAATATGTATGTATAGACAGAGGGTGACAAAAACATGTACACATATGTTAAGAATGGAAAACACTGTATTAAAATTGAAATACTCAATATATACCGATAAGAAAAGATGACTACCAATCACGTTTGACTTCTGCAATTACAAGGGGTGTTCAAACGTGATTAGAATTCATCTTTTGTTACCAAAATATAATACAACAATTTTAATATGGTTTTTTTCTTTCTTAGAATGTATGTACATTTTTGAAGTATCCACTGTCTATTCTTTTCAAATCACGGAGTTGGCCGTTTCGATGTTTCTGTTGTTTTGTTGCATTTTGGCCGGGGCTGGGTTTGAACCCACCACCCTCGGTATATGAAACTAGCGCCCTCCTCACTGATCCACAGGCACCACCCTGTTTCAGTGTTTCTGATGGTTTCACCTGGAGCTGGTAACCACAGTGATGATGAAGATGGTGTAGATGATGATGGTGATAACAGAGAGAGTGACAAAGATGAGGGTTGCTTCAAAGTTTGGATGTCTGATTTTTACCATGCACCAATCAGGACAGAATAGCGTGTGCCTTTCCAAGGGAGTTCTGGTGACCACTGCCATCAGTATCACGTGGGATCCTGCTAGAGATGCACATTCTTGAATCCCACCACCACACCTACTCTATCATAATTTGGGGGAGTTGAGCCCAGAAACATGGTTTTTATCAGCCTTCTAATGGTTCTCACATGCACTTCAGGTGAAGCAGCAGCGAATGAGTTATGATGTGGTAACAAGTAAACCCAGAATTGCAATAACATAACACACTTGAAGGTTATTCCTTGATCCCAGTACGGGTCCTTACGGTCATCACTGGGCTGCTTGTTACATGACTCAGGGACCTGGACTGATGGAGCAGCCCCACTGGAGCAGCTTTGGTAGCCATGGCAGAAGACAAGAGATAGAGAGAGGATAGGCTCCTGCCCTCACCTTCCAGCTCATGCTCTTGGTCATGGGCAAGCCGCACCCTGCGCTTAGATCTACTATTCATTCCATCTTGCACCAGTGTCTTTTCCCCAGCGGTGTCTCTGGTGGGATAATTTACGTTGTAAATGCCAAATGTCTTTTTTTTTCCTTTTCTTTTTTCACCTAAACTCAAGATCAATATTTTTTCACAAAGAATTCTTCCCTGATTAATATTTGGATTTGTTCTTTGAATGTTTGTCTCTCCAGTGGCCCCGTTGGAGATGAATCCTGGTGATGCTAATTCCTGACATAAACTTTCATCTGAGTTTAGATGGGTGACAGAATTTGCTTCGCTTAAGATGCTCTTTTATTACCATGCTGTAATTACAATGAAGAGGCTGCTTCGGTTGGCTTTACACAAGCACCCATCACAGCAACAATAAAAGGCGATTATAGTCACCCCTCTTCACCCTGCCTTGGAGTATGTTTTACAGAGAGGTATTGGAGGACTGTGGCTTATGGTGACAACAAAATCTTACTAAATGGTCTACCAGAAGTAAAGGAAGAGGGACATGAATGGAAGGGACTTAGGTCTGTGCAGAAGAGATTCTTTTTACATTTTGTTGAAAGTCACATTTTATCTCCTGCTAGAAAATAGCCAGTTCTCTCATTTAGTCTAGAGCCTGAGGTACCATCTCACAGCAACCGTAAAGAGCTGATTCCAGATACTTAAGGAAATTAGTATCATAAAATTGCATCAGGGGTGTGGATGACATTTCAAGACCTTCATGATAAAGCAGGTCTGGATCTCAGCGTACACACTCAGATTTAGGAAAAGCTCCTAAAGTGACTTTATTTATGGCTCGATATATCACCTTTGAAATGTAATATACTGATTTGTGAATCTAATTTGAGTACTCGTTTCACATTTTGGGTGGAGTACAATTGGTGGACCAGATGTCTTTGCATAGAGTATGTGCTTTCTGCTTGGCTGCAAGCCTCACTGCTCCCAGATTTGACACTCACCCTCTCAATAGGCATTTAAGCTTGGGGCATCTTGAGTTTTTGTAATGGTTACAGAATTTCTGTCCTATACATAAGAGTCCATAGATTCTCATCAGCTAAAGGCTTATTGTTATAATGACTCATTTCAATGTGTAATAATATACAATTTTTCTAAAGAAATGCCTCATGTTGGTATCAGTATGTGTTTAGTTTCTTCCTAATGCTTGTTCATTTGTTGACAGGAAAAATATACTGTTTGGCTGGATTTTAACAACATAGCATTGTTTATGGTTGCATGTATTTATACTTTTAATGCATGGCATTTGATATTCCTTTCTATACACAGTAGTGACATACACTCTGGGTACAGGTGAAACTTACTAAATGCAGAATACAAATGTCTTCATCTAGAGATAAGAAAATGCCATGAAGGCTATGTTAAACAGTTTGATGAAAATATTTCAGATAATGTATGAAGTCAGCACATTGTGCACCATGATTGCACTAATGAACACAGCTATGATTTAATAAAAATTAAAAAAAAAAAAAAAGGAATAAAATAAATGTATATTTTTAAAGTGAGTCAATTTAAAGAAATTAAGTAACAGTGGCGGTATTAACTACTATGGCAAAATCATGATATCCTTATTCAAACAGCAAGTTTCAGAAACAAGTTGGGACATGGTCTGCGGCAAATGGTCTAGAGAGTGGGATCTCCCCCTCCGAGGGGAGCAGGTTCCGGCTCTCCCTCCTAGTGTCTTAGCCTTTGTTCTTCTCCAGCATCTTGCAAAGCCGCCCATTGACTGGGCTGCACCCCTGCCTCACAGAAGCTCTCAATGCGAATGACTTCACTCCTCCTTCTCCAACCGAGAAGAACGCGGAATTCTGGGGGACCATCGTTATCACTAGGGATGGTGGCTCAGCTGCACCAAAGTAGTTTGTGATCCACTTCCCCCTCCAGTCTGCTGGGACATAGCTGGTCTGAGCAGCAAGAATCATTCTCAAAGAGAGAAACATAATTTTGCAGACACCTGGGACGGGTCATGCTAGCCACACACATACTCCTTGATGTCTGGGATGTGAACTGACACAACTAAACACTCACAGCTGAACACTCAACAACTTCGCATTTCTTTTCTTTTCTTTTCTTTTTTTTTGTAGAGACAGAGTCTCACTCTATCACCCTCAGTAGAGTGCTGTGGTGTCACAGCTCACAGCAACCTCCAACTCCTGGGCTTAGGCGATTTTCTTGCCTCAGCCTCCTGAGTAGCTGGGACTACAGGCGCCCGCCACAACCCCCAGCTATTTTTCTGTTTTTGCAGTTCGGCCGAGGCTAGGCTTGAACTCGCCACCTTCGGTATATTGGGCTGGCACCCTACTCGATGAGCCACAGGCGCCGCCCAACAACTTTGCATTTTAATCCAAGTAAGAATATGCTATCAATACTTATCTCGCAGAAAGCCATAAATGTTTACAGAGGTGCTGCCAGAGTTTCAAAGAATGACGGTAAAAACCAGAAGCTCGGAAAGAAATTAGATGAGATTCTGTCTGCAAAATGGGACATGAACTTCACCCCCTACTCAGGAGCTCCTGTCAGCAGAAGTCATCACTGTCTGTTCTTCCAGTGTCCCTTGGGACTATCACCCTGTGGACATACTGCTGCAGAGGAAGCAGCAAAACAAATCATAAATATAAAAATACTGTCCCATGTATTCGCTATTGTAGTTTAAGGCCTAAAATTCAGCCTGTTGGTATGGGCTTCCTTGATATTTAGGGAAACTCAGAATGCCTCAGATAACCTGACTGCAAGCTTCCCTCCCTACTCTGTTCCCACGGATGAAGTCCCCAGCCTAAGAGCCCCCCTCATCAGGGGGACTGGGCACAGTCCCTGTTTAACCCTGAATAGCTGGTCTCACTTCCCTGTGAACCTACAGAATTTCTGAACAAGTCATTCAGACTCTTTCCTGGGAAACAAGGGACAGCCCCCCTTTTGTTACTACAAAGCCGCCTCCCCACATCCCTGCTTGTTCGCCCCTTTTTTTTACGTGACACTGCAGTGCGCTCCTGTGCTAGGCCCTAAGTTTGCGAGAACGAAAAACACTGTTTCTTTCCATCTGTCCAGGGCCAGTGGTCAATCGTTCAATAATCTCATAGCCCTAAGGTGAGAATCCCTCCCTCACCAACAAGCTGAATAAAAGATCATAAAACAACATCTTTCCTTCCCATATAGTACTTTTGACTGAAGAAGGGCCTTTTGGCTAAATTCTGCAGTAGGCGAGATGATCCAAATTCAATACTGAAGTGAAACCTTCAGACCCAAGTTCATGGTCTGGTGTGAGGTGTAAACAGTTGCCACCCTGCCTGGGTAAGGCCCAAACACAGAGACATTTTTTCCAAAGTCATTACTTGTAACCACCCTTCTGTTTGAGAAAAGAAAGTTAAGAGCACATGTGAAAGTCAATTTTAAATGTTTCTTATTTGTTGCAACACAGCAAGGTTTAAATGTGAAGGGCAGACAGTAGCTGCCAGATGTATTATTCACTGGCTCTAGAATATGCACAAGAGGCTAAATTGCATGCTTAGTAGATTTACTGCTGAGAAAATTCACATTTTATTGAAAATTCACTGTATCCATCTGCCTTTCAAGAATTATAACATTAGCTCTAGTAAATAGTGCAAGATCCCTGAAAGGCAATTGACTTTCTCAATAGTTCTGAAAAATGAAGCATGTCTCAATCAAATTTTTCACGTCTGTTTGATTCAAAGTGTCCCCTCATTATTTCTATTAGAGTTTTAGGAGGCTGGATGCCTGTTTGTA
>CAUYRH010117538.1:0-36893 GCA_963574655.1 Perodicticus potto | reverse complement strand
TCACAGCTCACAGCAACCTCCAATTCCTGGGCTTAAGCGAGTCTCCTGCCTCAGCCTCCCGAAGAGCTGGAACTACAGGCGCCTGCCACAACGCCCGGACATTTCTTGGTTGTAGGTGTCACTGTTCAGCAGGCCTGGGCTGGATTCAAACCCTCCAACTCTGGTGTATGTGTCTGATGCCCTAGCTGCTTGAGCTACAGGCACCACCCGAATTTTTTGTTCTTAAAGAAAAGTGGACATTCCTATATTTTATAAAACAGAAATAGTAAAAGTTAGTTTGAAAGAGAAAATACACTTGAAGGAATGATGAGAAAAGACTGCTTAGCGCCTATCATGGTGGCCACCTCAATATATCGGTATATCCACATAAAAACGCCTCTAACTATGCTCCAATTTCTTTTTGCATGACCAAACTCTGCTCTCCCCTTAATCCTTTGACACTAACTTCTAATTTTAGAGCTATAATTTGAAAAAGAAACGTGTATATGTACACACAGACACTCAAATACACATTGGTATAGCAGAAAGGGCAAAAGCTCTGGAAAAAGATCTGGATAAAAGGCCTGCCTGAGCCTACTACTCACTGGTTGAGCAAGTTTCTCAATTTCTCCAAGGAAAACTTTATTTTTATCCATTCCACAGCCTATTTATACAAGATGTAACTCAAGTTATCTTTTGACTTCTCCAGGAAGCTTTCCCAGGACAAGAAAGAAGGACTTCTGCATACTTTATATTGCAATTCACTCATATTCCATTTTGAAGTTCTATAGCACTTTTTTATACAATATTTTTTAAAACAAATTATGTTCTATTTTATATAGATTGATGTGCATTAGTTTGTTTCTCCATCTAAATTGTAAATTCCTGGAGATCAGACACCATTTCACGTATAGCTTCTAAATCCTCAGTGATGATGATGATGATGATGATTACTTTTGGACACAGAGTCTCAAGCTGCTGCCCTGAGTAGAGTGCCGCGGCATCACGGCTCACAGCAACCTCAAACTCTTGGACTTAAGCAATTCTCTTGCCTCAGCCTCCCAAGTAGCTGGGACTAAATGTGTCCCCCACAACACCACAACAGTTGTCATTGTGGTTTAGCTGGCCCAGGCCGGGTCCGAATCTGCTAGCTGTGGCTGGCACCATAACCACTGTGTTACGAGCACTAAGCCCAGTGATAACTATTAATGTGCTTTAAAAAAAAAATTCATGGGAACTAACAAACTCTTTGTTTTGTTGTCACCAATTATAAGATTCTCTTTATTTCCTGCAGTTTGTTTTTGTTGACCCTTTCTGTTCCTTTAAACCCACCAGTGAACCCAGAAAAACATAAAATAAAAAAAATAAGAATTATTTTAGGAAAACATTTTTACTTTTTAAAAGGATTCATAATTTGGTGTTTTAGTAAGTATGCTTTTGTTTTGAACACAATTAAGTTTACAAAGCCTAGGCTTATAATGTTTCATCTTGTTTCCATTTTTCTCACTGTATACAAGCCAAGTGTTACCCACCAATATTTCTAGGCTAACTTGGGTCCAAAAATCCTTAGGAAAAAATCAATTAACTGAAATTCATGTTATTCATTGTTTCAAGAAAGAAATAATGAATTTTTTGAACAAAGTTTTCTTCTCCAAAATTAACTTTTCATTTGAATCATACTTGGAATAGAATAGAAATTTTAGAAATACATTAATACTCAGATGTAGTGATTGTGATTAATTTTAAAATTAATTTAATTTTAAAAGCTATTATTATTTTATTTTATTTTGAGACAGCATCTCATTCTGTTGCCCAGGCTAAAATGCTAGGTGTCAGCCTAGCTTACAGCAACATCAACTCCTACGTTCAAGCAAACTCCTGCCCCAGCCTCCCAAGTAGCTAGGACTACCAGTACCTGCAACAACACCCAGCTAATTTTTTTTCTGTTTTTGGTAGAGATGGAGTCTCACTCTTGCTCAGGCTGGTCTGGAACTCCTGAGTCAAGCAATCCTCCCACCTCAGCCTTCCAGAGTACTAGAATTACAGGCATCAGCCATCATGGTTCCCTCAGAAAAACTTCCAAGGCTTCACCATGCAAATAAAATTAAAAGCAAAAAGATATGTACTGTCCTATAAATTAACAAAAAAAACCTCCAAAACCCACCAGAAATACTTTGTTTTTAAATACCAAAAGTATAAGCTCCCTGAAGAACAAAGAAAATTACTTACCCAGCTGGGAGAAATTCAACTCTGAGAAACTAGGGTTTATCTCACTCAAAATACTAACGCAAAATGCAAATAAATATGACAGTTCTAATAAATTATACATTTAAGAATCATTACATTTTATTCAAAAGTTAAATAATTCAAAGTTTATTGCTAAAATTTTCACTCAGATATTTAAATACTGTTAAAGATTTTAATGCTCACCTTTTAGGAATAAATATTTCTGTAATCATAAATATTTATGAAATAAGTTGTATGTTAGGCATACGATAAATATAAAGACCTTGTTCCCATTTTGAGAAAATTACATCTCATTAAAACAGGAAATAACATACTTTTTCCTTTAATTCATGTTTTACTCATTTGTCAGTCACCTTTTTTGTTTTTTCTTTTCTTTTTAATGACTAAGTAAAACTTAAGAGAGGGTGTACAACCTCACTGGGAGAAAATGTACTAGGTAATTCCAATCAAAGGATACTAAGGAAAGTATGTAAGTTTTACATACTTTCACTTTCAGAATCGTTATTTTATTGCTTTTTTAGGGTTTATCATGAGGGATCTGAAAAGAGTGAGAAGAGGGAGTATGTTTTCTGTTTCTCTACTTACATCCTTAATAAAGCATTCTGTATCTGACCCTACTACCACTTCTCTAAAAAACAGAAAACCATTATGTATTGATCCAAATGATTTCCTGTGATCACTACAGGCTATGTTCTATAATTTATTTATATGTAATAATTAAATCAAGAAATGGAAAAAAAATCAGGAAATAGGAGTCTATAACTTCTATATTATATTTAAATCAAATTATTAAATTTATCATACTATAGGAAAATTCCGTGTACCAATCATTTCCATTTCAATCAGAATTTTCTAAGGTCAACAACATTAATAAAATCAATCCATAAATAGATGAGCAACATATGTGTGTTTGTGTGTATGTATAAATATATGTAGCATGAATGAATTTGGTGTACATCCAACCTAATGCTATAATCACAATATTGTGCAGAAGTTCTGTAAAACCCTGAAACTCTGGCAAAATTGAACTATAGGTATTTAGTTTTCACATAAAGTGTCTTTTATTACAAGAATGCAGTAATTGTTAACTCTCTAGGAATAAAATATTAAATTAACTGTTATATCGCCATCTAAAGTATTCTGGACAAACAAAAACAATAGTCAAGGACTATATAGTCTAGAAAGTTCCTTTCCAATCCATCAGATCCTTTTACATCAACCCATGTCCAGCATTTGCATTCTTAGTACCCTCTGCTCCAGGAGTGGGGCAGAGAGAGCGGCTGTAATTAACTGCATGCATAATGGATCCTAGGGCAGGAGGGATAATAATTGAAAAAACATCAGCTCTTAACTCAAGAGATGTGAATTCTAGTCCTACTGTACCACTAACGGGCTGCATGACTTTAAGTCTCATTATCTCTCTGAATCTTACCTATACTATACCACCTGGACAAAATATGAAGTATGCTTCCAGAGATATTGGGGCTACAATATCAGTTTTGGCAGAAGGTATTTACAAGTTTCTAATTATGTCCCCTGTTTTCTTCTTTTATGGTTCTCCATATACACACAATTAAATTCCCTAAGATTCCTATTTGGAAGTATTCTTTAGGTATTGAACACAATCAATTAGACTAATCTTTCCTGATGTGAAAGATCAGAAACATGTATTTCTGAGTGTTTCCTTGAATTCCCTACTCACTACAAATAGAAGTTTAGAACATGCCTGATCTTTTACCTCCTCTCCATATATGATTTTCTAAACTACTTGTATCCTTCTAGGATATTACTAGATCTTTCACTATAAAACAAACAAAATAAATTATTCTACTTCTTACAGTTCTTATTTTTCCATAAATCAAAGTAGTTAACAAACTATAATGCTTTAGTTCTCAGTATTAATCATTTTGACAAGTCTTCATGTGTAATGCTCACATGCTCTGAAGTACATATCTGCCCCTAAATATTAATAACATACTTTCTCCCATATGTCCTATAATGTGTAATATAACACTTACCCAAATATTTCATTACAATAAAAACTCTTCAGGAAATAAAAGAAAACTGCACATATATAGTCCTCCTAGGAGATACTAAAACTAGCCATAATTTCAACCAACATTAAAAATATGCATTCTTTTTTTAAAAAATGTAAATGGCAATAAAGACTTATCAAGCGATAAAACTATTAGTAAGTAAATGCCAAAGTATATACTACATATACCTACCTTGCAACAGAGTACATAAAGAGAAAATCATTGTCTGGTGAGCCTGGTGTCTTGCTATAGTCTCTGTATTTCTTCTGAGTAGTATTTTTTATATCTTTCATTACAGATTCCATTTCTTTACTTAAGTTGGTTTCAGACTATAAAAAATGAAAACAAAGTTCATATTCAATTTATTTGATAATAGTCTAAAACTAGAATATTTATTACATAAACATACAAGAAATTAAAGTCTAAAAGTCAAAACAAATATAACATTATCCACTATAAATCCACTTAGTACACAAAGATAAAACCAATCAAAAAATACTTTCTCTTATAAAGTGATATTTTATTCTAATTCTATATTGTAACTGATTAAGCATATTTTAAACACATAAAAACTTAAATTTACAAAAACAAAAAACACAGATTCTGAAATTAGTCTTCACTTGAAAAAGGCAACTGTCAGATAATGAATCTTTCTAGATTTAAAGTGTACATTTCTGTTTCAAAAGTCAAATATTCATAATTTTCATACATATGTGACATAAACCAGAGATCATACAGCAAATGTACAATGAAGGTAAAATAGTTTAAAAATTTAAATCAAATAAATCCTACTTGATGGGATAAAAGGTTTGTTCACTTATACCAAATCCCACACTAAAAGTAGATTGGCTTATTGTGAATGGTTCAATCAATTACACAATATTTTATCTCTCTACTACATACGCAAATGTGTGTACGTAAATCTATCTTAATCCTAATATACTTAATGTATATAATTTTTAAATTATTAGATTGTGCTTTATATTGCAAGGTGTATTTTATACACACACATACAGACACATATATACCTTGTCTGTTTTGCTTTGCTTTTAAATATTTGAACATATCTAAGCATGTAGGAGTTCTTGATCTGTACTTAAAAGTAGTATTAAAACTGTAACAATTTAGACTAAGAATATTGCCCTTTTAGTATAGGGCTGAAACAAAATTTAAGTATAGCCTTTGATAACAATTTGTTCTATTACTTCCACTTAATCACAAAGAGAAAAACCTCTAAAAGCAATTTCTACTAAATGTATAAATGTCCAGAGAAATTTATAAACTGTTGGTAAACTGAATGAAAATGAAAGCTGAAAACCAGAATGGAGTTAACCAGGGTATTTCTGCCTTACACTGATGCTTACTGGGAAAGCTCCCGGTCGTCCCTGCAGCTCCTCCACTTCCTTCATGAGATCTTGTATGTTCCTGTTGCTAGGACGTTGCCAAAGGTTATTTTCAATATTGCTTCCAGGATAACAAGGAAGAACACTATTAGCAAACTGCCTACAGAGGGGACATGTGAATTCTCCTTTGTCCACTGAAAAGCCCTGAAGAACCTGGTCATTCTAAAAGATGAAAGAAACATACAGATGTATGATGCACACATTTAAAGAAAACAAAAATTACACCACCACATTTTATAGTAAATTAATGAATCATACCAAAAAAGACATCCCTAATGTATCTCATAAAGAAAGTCTCAAATCATTTAACTGTTGAGCTTACCAAATCACTTTTTACATCACAGCAATTATGTTAACACTTGACCTCACCAATGAACTGAGTATTTCAGTTTTTTCTCAGTATGAAACAATCAGATAAAGATATAATCAATATGAGACATGGATTTAAGAAAAAGAATAACTCAAAAAGGAGGCCACATTAAAGTGGATCACGATCCTCTCACCTTGGCCATATTTTCTTAATCTTGGATGTTGAGTCAGTAAGTGACTACTACAAAGATTATCCCAGTGCCTAAGTTCTTTGATACACAATAGATAGCTTCTGAGAGTAAATTAAGCCTTAAGAAAGTGACACTTCTAAGATGTCTAACCGCTGAACACAATTGCCTGGACAAGCGATTTCATGCTCATTTCACTGTATGTTGTTTTATGTTGTATCTCAAGTACTTTAAAAGAACTGAATTTTATTTTTTACTTTTGGACATTCATTTTTTAAGTTCTTAAAAATGTAAGAACCTATCTTCTTCATTTCAAGCCTTAAAAGACTTACTAACCCCCATCATATGCCATATTCTGTGCCAGGTAATGAGGAGTTAAGATACATTTTCTCTTATTAATGTACTCACAATTTAAAAGCAAAATTAGACAAACAAGTTATAGTTGGATATATGCAACAAAAGAGGAGGCTTCCCAGAGAAGGAGACTGTGAGCTTAAGTTTTAGGATATACATAAAGATTGTACAAGGTTAGGGCATAGGTCCTAGTCACCAGAGGAACATTCTGTGTTAAGCTTCCCTACAGGCTTATTTAATTCCAAAGAAGAATGCTACGCCCTCTTCCTTGCTGATGCCTCCCCAGAAACTCTTTCAACTCCTCCTCCCACGTATCTCACACCTCATTATCCTCATCTCCAGTGCTGGCCTGAAATCACTACTCCTGCATTCTCTTGTCTCTGTGGCTCAAGTCATTCAGCAACGCCATTCTCTTCCTTCCTTTTCACTATCACCCCATACCCTCAACCACTGAAGACTTTGGTACCTAGATTAGTTTTCTTCATCACTCCAGGTCCTGCTATCCTCCTACGCAACTTCAGTGTACATATGAACAATCAATCTTATGCTTAGTCCCTCAGGTCCTTGACCTCATCAATTTCTATGGCTTTGACGTCCACTCTACTCCAGTATCTGTTATCATGACCATACTCTTGTCCTATAATGAAATGACCCAAAATTGTTCCATCTGTGAAAATACTAAATTCAAACACCTTACATTCTATCTATCAACTCCTATCTCCTTTACTCCCTTCTTTCCTCCCAGTTCATCAGGCCTATCCATTACACCATGTCTACATACCACAATCTATTACTTCAAAAATTCTTGGCAATACTTCCACCATTCTTATCTAACAAAACTTTCATACAAAATTAATACAACGTGCCTTCTCCAATTCTGCACTCCAAACTGAGTGCTATCAGAAAAAAATACCTTCTTGCTACAAACTATTTCCAACCTCAACTGAGCCCTGAATATTGCCTGGCAATCTTTCTGCAACATCCTAGGAAGCACTCTCACACCTAATTCCAAAGTGGTTTTTCACCACCTCCTCACTTGTCAGGTCCCTAAACTACCCCACCCCTGCTCCTTTTAATCTAAGACTATAAGACTATACCTCCTCCTTCAGTTTCCTGTCTTCTTCAGAACATTTATAATAATAAATCCCATCAGTCCTTCTATTCACTTTCTTTTTACCCTCTTTGCTAATCTCTCCTAATTAGCCTCCCGAACACATCACCGCATGTACACAATGTTTAATGTGTACTTTATTATTCTCAGTCCAGATCTTTTGATGATCACTATGTCTCCCCTTGACTCCTCCCTCCCCCTCAGGCTCCACATGCAATCTCTCACCAAGTCCAGGAGACCACTCTTCTATATATATTTCAAATATATAACCTCTCCTCCCCATCTCTACCACCATGACTGAGTCCAAGCCACCATCACCTCTTACCTCCTAAATGATACCACTACATTCATTCTTACCCCTCTGTAATCCCTTCTTTACGCAACTGTCACAATGACTTTTTCTAGATATGTCATATCTCTGCTTAAGAGCCTTTAATGGGTTTATCTAAAGAATGTCTAAGAACAGAATAGAAGCCAATGTACACAATGGTAATATGAAACCAAAAGATAAACAACTATACCCCCACATAAAAGAAAAACAAAATTAAATTCAAGTGGGGGGAAGGAGGGGAAAAAGAGGAGGAGAAGGAAAGGGTACTGGTAAGCTCTTACCTAATGGGCACAATGTAAGGGTATACAGCATACCCTCTGGGTGAAACTTTACCTAACAAAGGCAAACAATATAAACTAATCATTTGTACCCTCATATGAATCTGAAATAAAAAACAAAACAAAACAAAAAGAATCTATATAAAGTCCAAATTCTTTAAATGGACCCCACAAGACTCTTTATAATCTGACTCCTAACAGAAAAGACAGTAAACTGAAGACACAGACAAGAAAAGAGTTATCTCCTAATGGATTGATCGAGGCCTTTGAGGTACTGAGTAGAAAAGAACACTAGAGTACAGAGAAAAAAGTTAATCCTGAACAGAAGAAGGAATACTACCTCGAAGAGTAGGAAGGAAGGATTAATTGGAATGTGGAATCATTTATCAGGGAATAGAAAAACAAGGCAGGAAGCCAAGGGAGTATGTCACAGGAGATGCTGTTTTCTTGGTGACTTGGGAAGAGACAAAGGGATAAAAGGAAACAGATACTGGGTTTAGGGGGAAGAGCGTAGGATAGGGCAGGCAAAAGTCTGGAATAGCTGCTGAAAAGAACAGGAGAGGGAACTGATCAAAGACAGGAAAAAGAATTGATAGGCATTATTTACAGACCAAGAACCTAGTCTAAGTCTGCAAATTTGTGATAACAGTTTACTAGATTTTATGATTAATCTGCCAAAGGAAGCAGGTTAAATGAGACTGACAGTAAGAGCAGAATGGGCACAGTACAGGAAAAGTGGGGCCAGGAAAGAGCACATATACTAGGAAAAATGCGAAGGAGTTACAGGACTGGAGATGTAGATGCCAGAGGCAAAACACATTAATGGGAGTGAAAATAGGAGAATGTGCAGAATAATTACATCATAAGATGATACGGTAGCTTATTATTTTAGAACAAAAGTGGCAACATCTAAACTGCAGCCATGGAAATCAGTTGCTAGAGCAAAGTAAAAAAATAAAAATCCCTCAAGTCGAAGAGAATAAGGAGACTGGATCATTTATACGGTGATCAAAATCACTCAAAATGATAAGCTATAATTTAAATGTATATATTGTAAAAAAGATTAACTCCTCAAAAGACATGAACTATTTAGAAATTTTTTCAGTCAACTTACCCGTAATGATTCCATGTAAGATTTATGACAATCTATATGCAATGTGTGGCCACAGGTTTGTACATAAACACCTCCTTCCCAGCCAATTGAGACTGCTAAGAGACATGAACTCTTCAAAAACAAAATATAAATACAATTAATTTTTTAAAAGTATAAACATTTAAATATATCCACATAAACCTCTGCATGATTTCATATTATTATGTTAATGTGGGCTTTCTATTTTTGTGATACAAATTAACATCCAACTAGACAGCCCTGAGGCTGTCTAAAACTGGCATATCATAAAGTTTTTTAGTTCCCAAATATCTATGCTCATTATCAAAAAGAACAAATATTATGAACTAGCATTTCTCCACCCCATAAAATGTAGGTTTTCAATACTATACTAAAGTCTGTGTAAACTACAGTTGTTGATTACTTAACCTGTTCTATACAGTACTTAACCTCACTGTGATATCTGACGTTAACTTCTTAAAATGCTTACTTCCTTGGCTTTCCTCCTAATCTCTGTTTTTCTTAGGCCTCCTTCTAAGACTCTTCTTATTTTCACCTGCCCCTTCGATGGGTATGTTCCTCAAAGTTCTATTCTCAGTGCTACTCTCTCTCACAAAAACTATTCTCTCGCACAATATAATCAGCTATTTCAACTACTTTGGCAGCCTGGATCTCGTGCCTGAGTATTTGATAATAAATACCAACCAGAAATCTCCACTTTAATGCTCCTTAGATAACACAAAATCAGTGTCAAAAACTTAGCTTGTCGTCTTCTTCCTCTGGGTTTAAAACTCCACAAACTATTTAGTCACTAAGTTAAGAGTCAATCTATATTACATCCTGACCTTCGTATTATAATCTTAGTTCCTTAACCACATGGATTCTATCTCCTAAATAACTCATGATTTCTTTATTCCCACTATAACATTCAAGTCTACATTGCCTGCAGTAGGGAGGGGTTCTAAAACAGTTTAACCGGTCTCCTTTACTCCGATTTCTTCTATGATTTACCTATCATCATGAAAACAACCCAAAATATATGTCTCAATATTTACAAGGGTTTAATATAATACACAATAAAGGAACTCAAGCTATAAAAGCAAACTACATACCCTTTTGAAATTTGTTTTAAAAGGTAACACTTTTATCTCCTCCTTCTCTTTTACCTTCAACTTCTCTTTCTCTGCTAATTCCTCCCTCTCAACCTATATACAGGTCTAAGACTTTTCCTCTTAAAATCTCTTTCTTGAAATTTTAACTTATTTGGCCTCTGTCAAATGACATTTAGGCCTAAATCTGAATTCACCCTCTAAAATCTATAGTAAATAGATTGGCAGGCCAGAGTGATATGAGGCACAAGAACTAACATGAGTGATAGCAGATGATGAATGATTTGAGAGCCATCAAATAAGCATGTTCTTACATACTCAAAAAACTAATAAACCCTCAAATTTAATTTTTATGTTGGAAATTTATACATTGTAATGTAAGATGACCAAATGATCTTTAAATAATAGCAAAGACAGTTCCAACATTAAATCACAACTCTTCATGAGTATCTGAAAGTTGAAAATACTATATTGCATGGTAGAAAATGACTTCCCAGCAGATTTGAAGATGCACAATAGCACAAATCAAATATTCACAGTAGGTGAGCAAGTTTCTACTGTTACAAATCAGAACAACAATGGGAGGATGTTTTAGAGATGCTTGATATAGAAGTAGATTTGGGTATTAGATCATTTTAGAACGGTTGGTAGTCAGTTAATAAGCAAACTGCTCTCTGGCACTGTTCTATAAAAATGCAATTAATCATTATTTTTAATAAACAAATTAGCCTTTAAAACTGAAAATAATGCTTTCTATATAACTGTTAGATATCTCTTACTTGAGTTTACTAGAGTCAAAAAAGGTGGTAAAACACTAATAAGAAACTAATTTTTTAGGAAGACTTTACCTATTTGCCTACTTCCCACTATGCTAAGTACTTGACAATGAATCTTCATAATCTCAATATTTATTAAAACCTCACACAGTAGTTATCCCTTTTTACAAGAGAGAATAAAAACTTTACCAAGACCACTAAGCTGTAAGTGATAGAGGCCAAGTTCAAATTCAAGTCTATTTTACTCCAATAGCTCAAGTTTTTTCCTTCTACCATGTCGTTATCTCCCACATAGAATACCGCTGGTTTCTACAGTGAATGTACTGTCTTATGTGACAAAAATGACATACATCAACTCTGTAAAATGAACACAATTGATATGAAAAGTACAGAATTTACACAGTTTAATTCTATAAACAGTATCAGTACTCACTAATAGTTATTCTTCCGCTCTCTACAGTTGGTTCTGAATACTGAACTCTGGTAGTCTTAGTAATACAGTAAGAAATCCAACAAGCATCTACAACACACATACCATGTTCTAGCCCCTGAGAGGGCTATAAAACAAACATAAGAAAAAGTAGCAGATCTCTAGACGGATAAAGTCCAGGGAATATGCCAGCTATACATAAAATAAATATTATGAAAGTACACAAAAGTAATGATATAGGAAAAAATATCTCACAATCACTATCAAAAACACAACAGAGTCTGATCCGATTCAGATTTCAGTTCAGAGCCTTTCTATAAATAGACTTTTTCTAGAAATGAGTAACTAACTACTTGGGCTGCAAAAAAGAGATACTCCATCTTTTCTTTCCTTTATTAGATTTCTCCTTGCTTCAAAATTATTATGCTCTTAAGTCTTAATTGTATCTTGAATAAATGAAAAAAATGTCTATTTTGTTCTGGGTTTCATTTTAACCCATTTCCTCTAAATTAGTTCAAACTGATAAAATTAAAGCCAGGATGATGACAAAAAAGTAAAATCTAAATAATGTAGCAAATTTCTGCAAAAGCAGAACATAGTTTTATAATTTTCTTTAAAAAGAAAACATTTATTGGTCTCATCAATAAGGTAACAATGTACCTTACAAAAAATTCAAAGAAGCAATGAGGAACAAAGAAAAATGTGTGAAATCTAGGTGTGTACATGTATATATGCATCAATACACACACATATTTAGCGGCTGCTTTTACAAAATAGCCATAATTTCATTTTAAGCCTCTGAAAATATATGGAGGCATGGCACTCATTACCTAATCAAGGTGCCTTATACGGCAAGTCCTCCTAAATGGGCTAGCTGAATATTAAAAACATCAGTTTACATTTATATTGACTTGTATTACATGCAAAGTGATCTAAAGAAACTTCCAACCTGTAGGTTACTGCCAGAAAGACCAGTATCAACCCTGTTTTACAAATGAGTAACCTGAATTTTAAAGTGTTTAAGGGATTCGGTCAAGCTCACGTTCCTCAGAAATGGTACAATCAGGACCAGACCCTAGTTTTTCTTGTCTAAGACTCTACAGGATAACTCCTCTAATTAGAACCATCAGCTCCACAAAAAGCAACCACAGACCATCTCTTAGTCCAAAGGAGTAATTCTACTCCTGGCTCTTACCCTCACTACATCAGTGACTGTTATGCTAATTAAGTATTCTGTCTTCGACCTATCCTACCAGTTTCTTCCATTTAAACCAGTGGATTTACCGGCAGAAAAGAAGTTCTTCTCGGAAATCTGTCCAGACAATCATCTGGATCACCTCATAAAGCTAACTAAAAATAATGCTTTACTATGTATTTTAAATATTTTAAGCTGCTATCAAATGTTTACTTAATTCAAGACACAGTATATTCAAAACAGTATAAGAGAAAGGAAATCTCAGTGGATAATCTACTCAAGAAACATCAAATGTGATACAGAAATTTTTTAAAGTTAACAACACTGCTCCTACTAAATAAAAACTTTATCTTCAAAGCCTTGAGACATTTCTGAATAATAGAGCCCCTCTAAATGCAAAAATTTGAAAAAAAACTACCAAGTTCACATGAAGTCATAGAAGACAAGAATCAAATCTACCCCTACTTTACATTTTAAATGTATGATGATGAAATTTTATTGTGTATCTTTAAATGAAAGTAAACGGAGGCAAAAATCTTCAAGAAATATTCCTATTATATTTAAACATTTTACAGAGTTAATACAGTAAATTCTTACTTAAAATCATCCTTAATAGGTTCTGGGAAACTAATTTTAAGCAAAACAACATATTAAAAAAACAAATTTTACCCTTGTCTAAGTGATATAATTAAGAGCTAAGTTCCTACAGCATAATTGTCATTATAAAAACATCACCAAAGTTCTAAATAGAGATCTAAAACACTCCTAATATGAAACACTGAAATGGATATGAGCTATACACACATTTTAAAAGGATTAATAAAAACAAGTAAGATAATTATTTATCTAATTTTTAGTGAATCCATGAATGATGGTGGTAGTGGTGGTGGTGGGTTAAATCAAGGAATAAATATTTGCCAAGAGAAAACTGTAAGGAACACCTACCCCTAGGCAGTTCAAAACCAAACAGTGACAAATATGCAGGTTCACTTTTGTACCAGATTGTTTATTGTCATGCACTTGTTTGATTATTGTACTTTTTTTTTTTTACATATACATGTGTTTATTAGGTTTTCACTTTTTGCCTTCACAGAATTAAAAAGGCTTAAAATGTAATAAACAATAACAATGTTTAAGATAAGGACTAGAAACAAAAACCTCGTAAAGAATGAACGAAGATAGGCTTGGCGCCTGTGGCTCAACAGGCTAAGGCACCAGCCACATACACCTGAGCTGGTGGGTTTGAATCCAGCCCGGGCCCGCCAAACAACAATGACGGCTGCAACCAAAAAAAAAAAATGGCCAGGCGTTGTGGCAGGTGCCTGTAGTCCCAGCTACTTGGGAGGCGGAGGCAAGAGACTCGCTTGAGCCCAGGAATTGGAGGTTGCTATGAGCTGTGATGCCACAGCACTCTATCCAGGGTGACAGCTTGAGGCTCTGTCTCAAAAAAAAAAAAAAGAATGAACGAAGATAAATACATTCAGAAAAGAAATCAGATGATTGCTGCATCGAAATATTAAGCCATAATAATAATAATAATGCAAAGAAAGTAACATTTACATTGTTAGATAAGAATATGTCTACTAAAGAATGCTTTGACTCTGAGGCTCAGTATGGAGTCATCGGTTAACTTCTTATTTTTTTTCCAAAGTCTCAAAAAATAGACAACTAATATTTATAAATAAAAGTAAAAGATAATATCAAAAAACAGATCCTGCCAAATCTTTTTTTTGCAGTTTTTGGCCAGGGCTGGGTTTGAACCTGCCACATCTGGCATATGGGTCCGGCACTCTACTCACTGAGCCACAGGCGCTGCCTGTGATCCTGCCAAATCTTATAGACAATAGAAAAAGAAGGAATACTTCAAAATCATTCAACTTGATCTGGATACACCTGGTATTAAAATTGGAGAACACAAAATATTATTATTAAGGGGAAATTACAAACATATTTCACTTATTGAGGATGCAATATCCTAAACAACATATTAACAAGTTGAATTAAAAATTAATGTTTAAGTAATGTACTTTGGTCAAAATTAAATCCAATTTATGTGAGAATTAGTCTCTATTTTTTTTCTTTTCTTCTTTTCCTTGCCCTCACCCCTCCCTCCTTCTCTGTCTGGTGTCCCCTTCCCCCCTGCCCCACCATGTCATTAATTGTCATTAATTGTCCTCATATCAAAGTTGAATACACGGGATTCATACTTCTTCATTCCTGTGATGCTTCATTTCTGTGATGCACATTAAGAATAATGTGTTCCACCTCCATCCAAGTTAGTACAAATGCTGCAAAATCTCCATTTTTTTGATGGCTGAATAATATGCTATGGTATACATATACCACAGCTTACCAATCCATTCCTGGGTTGAAAGACATTCAGGCAGTTTCCAACATTTTAGCGATTGTAAAGTGAGCTGCAATAAACAGCCTAGTACAAGTGTCTTTATAATAAAAGTTTTTTCTTCTTCTGGATAGATGCCCAGTAATGGGATTGCAGGATCAAATGGGAGGTCTAGGTTGAGTTCTTTGAGGTTTCTCCATACTTCCTTCCCAAAAGGTTGTATTAGTTTGCAGTCCCACCAGCAGTGTAAAAGTGTTCCTTTCTCTCCACATCTGTGCAGCATCTGCAGTTTTGAGATTTTGTGATATTGGCCATTCTCGCTGGGGTTAGATGATATCTCAGGGTGGTTTTAATTTGCGTTCTCTAATAATTAGGGATGATGAGCATTTTTTCATGTGTTTACTAGCCATTCGTCTATCGTCTTTAGAGAAGATTCTATTGATCTCTCTTCCCTATTAATGTATGGGATTGTTGTTTTTTTTCTTGTGGATTAATTGAAGTTCTGTATAGATCCTGGTTATTAAACTTTTGTCGGATTCAAAATATGCAAATATCCTTTCCCATTGTGTAGGTTGTCGATTTGCTTTGGTTGTTGTCTCCTTGGCTGTACAGAAGCTTTTCAGTTTAATTAAATCCCATTTGTATATTATCGCTGTTGTTGCTATTGCCATGGCAGTCTTCCTCATAAAGTCTTTCCCCAGGCCGATATCTTCCACTATTTTTCCTATTCTTTCTTTGAGGATTTTTATCATTTCATGCCTTAAGTTTAAGTCCTTTATCCATCTTGAATCAATTTTTGTGAGTGGAGAAAAGTGCAGGTCCAGTTTCAGTCTTTTACATGCATGTGGATATCAATTCTCCCAGCACCATTTATTGAATAGGGAGTCTTTCCCCCAGTGGATGCTCTTGTTTGATTTATCAAAGATTAGGTGGCTATAAGTTGTTGGTTTCATTTCCAGGTTTTCTATTCAATTCCAAATGTCTATATCTCTATTTTTGTGCCAGTACCATGCTGTCTTGACCACTATGGCCTTGTAATGCAGCCTAAAATCTGGTATGGTGATATCCCCAGCTTTGTTTTTATTACTAAGAACTGTCTTAGCTGTATGGGGTTTTTTCTGGTTCCATACAAAACACAGAATCATTTTTTCCAAGTCTTGAAAGTAGGATGTTGGTATTTTAATAGGGATGGCGTTGAATCGGTAAATTGCTCTGGGAAGTATAGACATTTTAACAATGTTGATTCTTCCCAGCCGTGAGCATGGTATGTTCTTCCATTTGTTAAAGTCCTCTGCTATTTCCTTTCTTAGGGTTTCATAATGTTCTTTATAGAGGTCCTTCACCTCTTTTGTTAGGTATATTCCTAAGTATTTCATTTTCTTTGGGGCTATGGTGAAGGGAGATGTGTCCTTAATTAACTTCTCATCCTGGCTGTTGTTGGCATATACAAAGGCAACTGACTTATGGACACTGATTTTATATCCTGAGACATTACTGTATTTTTTGATGACTTCCAAGAGTCTTGTGGTTGTGTCTTTAGGGTTCTCTAAGTATAATATCATATCATCAGCAAAATGGGAGAGTTTGACCTCCTCTACACCCATTCGGATGCCCTTTATTTTCTTGTCTTATCTAATTGTATTAGCTAGAACTTCCAGCACTATGTTGAATAGTAATGGTGACAGAGGGCAACTTTGTCTGGTTCCAGTTCTAAGAGGAAAAGCTTTCAGTTTTACTCCATTCAGTAAAACATTAGCTGTGGGTTTGTCATAGATAGCTTCGATTAGTTTCAGAATGATTATTGTACTCTTTAAGAATTTTTATTTTATAATAATTTGTATTCATTAATTCAGTTAGTCACCCACTTATTCAAGTTCAGGGTCACAGGTGGCCAGAGCCTATCCTGGCAGCACAGGGTGCCAGATGGGAACCAACCCTTGGGGTGGTATTGTGTTAATTTGGACACATGAATTAACCTAATGTGAACATCTTGGGCATGTGGGAGGAAACCAAAGCACCCCAAGAAAACCCCCGGAGACATGGGGAGAAGCAGCAAACTCCACACAGACAGTAGTAACACTAATCAGGACTTGATTTTTTTTCTCCTCAATGCTGCAAGGAAACAACAGTGAAGGAGACCACATTTTTTTTTTTTTTTGAGACAGAGCCTCAAGCTGTCACCCTGGACAGAGTGTCGTGGCATCACAGCTCACAGCAACCTCCAACTCCTGGGCTCAAGTGAGTCTCCTGCCTCCGCCTCCCAAGTAGCTGGGACTACAGGCACCCGCCACAACGCCCGGCCATTTTTTGGTTGCAGCCGTCATTATTGTTTGGCGGGCCCGGGCTGGATTCGAACCCGCCAGCTCAGGTGTATGTGGCTGGCGCCTTAGGCCGTTGAGCCACAGGCGCCGAGCCGAGCCCACATTTTTTTAAGGATCTGCTAAACTCAACATTCTACTGAATGTGTATACTATATAATAAACTTTTAAAACATTATCTGGTATTTTAATTTATTAACAGCCTTCCATTTCTTTACTATCCACATATCAATTTTTGTTTTTCTAAGAAGCTTCCAGATTTAAAATCAGAATGCCATTTTTGGTAGGAGAAAAATATATAATACAAAGCTCAAGAGGGAAATAATCATCAATTTTGCATACAAAAATACTACTCAACAAAGCAAGTACTTACATCCTTAAAATAACGCTGTAATAACGAAAGCCTCACATCATGAACTGCTGCACATGTATCCCAAGGGTAAATCTGCTCCTCTTCAGTGATTGGCAATTTTTTTGGCTCAACACTGTCACGGCACTGCCCCAAAACTACATTAACAACAGAGATGAAAGAACACTGAGTAACCAAACTAACCAACAAAGACTGGATTCACCAAGAAAAGCTGAGTTATTACAAGCTATATTAACATTTCCACTATTAGAACATTTTTAAAGATCCCCTCCAAAAAATGATATTCTAATTTTCTTCTGCAGAGTAAATAAAAGTTCAAATATGCCAATATTTGCTTTTTAAAATAGCACTAAAATATGAGTATGAACTCATGATAGATTGATGATGTTAGTTTTGGGTTTGTCATATATGGCCTTTATTATTCTGAGGTACAACTAGTGTACAAAATTGTTTAAGGGATTAAACGAAGTAACAGATCAAAGAAACTTTAAAAATATAAAACAATGAACAAATAAAAGCTTAAAATAACAAGAACATAAGTTTTATTAGAGTAGGAATTTTTATTTGGTTTCTTACTAGAACAGTGCCTGGTACCTAAGTGTTCAATAAATATTTGTTTAATAAATTAATCAATAAAATGAAATGACTATTTAGTATTTAGTGAAGAAGTTAAAGGTCAAGGGTCAATAATCTAAGAAATTTTTCTAAGACTATAGTAGGGGAAAAAAGGAGCTATAAAAGTAGTCAGTATCCTCCCTCCTTTCCCCCCACATTTCCTTTTGGGTAGGCATTTCTGGTTTTGACAGCTCTAGACTAAGTCAAGCAATACTATATTTGATCTTGGGGGAGTTTCTAAATATTCAATGATTTCAGGGAGTAAGCACCTTTAAAAAAAAATCCTCTGGATTATGTAATAATCTTACTTTCTCTTTGCTTCACACATACTCCCATTGAAAACATTAAATTCACAGAGTCTAAATTGTGTAAAAGTCATCCCTGCCTCAAAATACATCCACATGGGAAAGGACAGAACACATTCAGACAATTAATTTTTTTTTTTTTTTTGAGACAGAGCCTCAAGCTGTCGCCCTGGGTGGAGCGCTGTGGCATCACAGCTCACAGCAACCTCTAACTCCTGGGCTCAAGCAATTCTCCTGCCTCCGCCTCCCAAATAGTTGGGACCACGGGCGCCTGCCAAAACACCCGGCTATTTTTTGGTTCCAGCCATCATTGTTGTTTGACAAGCCCGTGCTGGATTCAAACCCACCAGCTCAGATGTATGTGGCTGGTGCCTTAGCCACTGTAGCCACAGGCACCAAGCCAAAGCCTTCAAAATTTTAAAATATTTTCTAAACTATAAATTGGCAAACATATTGATCCACATTCTGTTTCAAGAACTACTGCTTCCACTAGCTCTAGAAATAAGGGTATGCAACAAAATAGACTTTAATAATAAAAAAAAAAAAAAAGAACAACACAAAAGAAATAAGGCATGGGTGCCTAAATATACCTCATGTAAAGTAATTAAAATATTTAAACTGACAATACTTACAGGCTTAAGATGCTTACAGATTCTAGAACAATTAAAATGCCAACAATGAACTCAGTTATTGGCCACCTAGTAATGGTGATACACCATCATAATTTAAAGAAAAAATAAGTAATAAAGTAATAAGATCTCTCTATTAAGGACTTCTTCCAGCACTCATTTCCAGAACCACATAAAGAATCTCTGCTATTTGAATCTAAATCAATCCTTAACTATAAAGATTTATAGTTATAAATAGACAAAGATATAACTTTCATTTAATGTTTATTAATCTGTTGTATATAATTTAGCTTAAAAATGTTCCCATGGAAAAATTAATTTTACCTGAGGATGCTTGTAACAGTACAACCAATCCTGTAGGTCGGTCTTCAGAAGAGGGGCCACTCTGTCCACAAATAACACAGTCATACACTGCCTCAGAAACTTGTGGTTCTGCTGTGGTAATCTCCATAGGAATATCATTCTCAGGAGAATCTGAGGGGGAAAAGTTACCATCTTTTTAATTCTCATGGAGAAAAATCTGTCTTCAATAAAAATGTATGGAAAAAAAGTAAGTTCAAAATTTTTCAGCTTTAATATCAATGAAATATACAGTAACAAAACTATGGGAAAAATTACCTTAGTATAATTTTTATTCAAAATTAGCCCAAAAAATGCAATAACTTTATATAATGAAAGATTTTAAATAGCATATGGTTAAATGTACATGTAATATTATGTCGTTCACCTATAAAATTGACACCAAAAATTTAGAAGCAAAGACATTTCTATCAAAAAGGAAATTTTTTTAAAGTAACATTTTAAGGAAATAAGGGGAGTTTGTTTTAATTTTCTTTGAGGCATCTAAGAGGTGAAATTTACAATAGCATGATCGCTTTGGGGGGAAACAGTAGTATTTACTAGACCATAAAAAAGGACAAAACTGTCTTCCTTATTTTTAATTTTAATATTTCAAAAATAATAGTTATCAATATGTTTACATAAAGAAGTCATTTAGAAATGATCATATTATATACAGTAGAACCTCTAGTAAGTTGACCACCCAAGAAACTGTAACAAACTGGTCAACAGATAGGGTGGTGAACATAAGAAGTAGGCTTACTGTATTGACAACGTACATGAGGTGCATGTCTGGGCTATGAAAATTAGGTCAATTTAAGGAGTGGTCAATGTAGGGAGGTCATCAACTATGGAGGATCTACCATATTAATAAGGAAGAACTACTACAGAAATAATAAAATGTGTTATATGTATACTATGGAATACTATTAAGACATAGAAAAAGATAGTGACCTATGTATCTTTTGCAATAACCTAGATGGAATTGGGGACCATTCTCCTCAGTGGAAGTACCAAAAGAATGAAAAAATAAATACCACATGTACTCACTCAATACTAAATTGGAACTAGTTAATCAACACCTATGTGTTTACAGGAAAGGAAAACTCAATAAAATTGTTTGGGTGGTAGAAGGAAAAGGGCAAATATCCACCCAATAGGTACTTTGAATGGGTTCATTACACACTTTCTGAGTGAGGGGCACACTTATGATTTCTGACTTAAAATTTATAAAAGCAAACTACACGTAACCAAAACATACGTAGCCCCATAGTATACTGAAATAAACTTTAAAAAATAAAGAAAATAACAGTAATCCTCTGACGTGTAATGTTATGAATAGCAAGAATAAAATATACAGTCAATTATGATTTGCAGATAAAGACACTTAAATTCATAAAGATCAGTGATGCTGCCTATGGTGGAGGAAAAAAAAAAAAAAAAACAAGTAGAGGGAACTATGAAAGACCATGGAAGCAGAAGTGCTTTATGAGATATTTAAAAGATGGAGGCATATCAGCGGGCACCTGTGGCTCAAGCTGCTAAGGCACCAACCACATCCAGTGATGGGTGGTGGGTTCAAATCCAGCCCAGGTCTGCCAAACAACAATGACGGCTGCAATCAAAAAGTAGCAGGACATTTTGGCAAGCGCCTGTAGTTCCAGCTACTTGGGAGGCAGAGGTTGGACGCTTGAGCCCAGGAGTTGGAAATTGCTGTGAGCTATGACGCCACAGCACTCTACCTCAAGACAGCTTGAGGCTCTGTCTCAAAAAAAAAAAAAAAAAAGAGGCATAGCTAAAAATACATGAAAGTTATTGAAATTGAAAGATGTCAAGTTAAAATATTTTAAAATAAGAACTCATGAAAATAAATGTACATCTTTATTAAGAGTGACAGAGAGGAAAATGGAATCTAAAAGAGAACTTTGAATAATGTCCAGTATTAATAGAAATAAAAATAAACCAATAAAGAAATTAGCAAAAATCCAACTATACACGAATAGAATCAGAACCACAAACCATAATGTCTGTGAATATAAAAATAGTAGGTCAGAGTGTAGAGCAAGACAGAAAACTAGAGACATCTCTTTAGTAGCCTCTTGTGGAGAGACAGGGAAGAAAGGGCTCCAGCTATCTCTGGCTGGAGAATCCCGCCAAACAATATCACTCCAGGAGCACAGTGTAGTAGGGGACTCCAGGAGCCAACAAGGAGGTCAGGAGCTACAGAAAACAGGCACAGAAGGTAAGTGTCTGGGCACTGGCAGAGGCCAGCCAGCACCACAGTGGAAAGTTAGAGACAGGAAAGGCTGATCCTGCAGGTTTTTTGGTTTTGAACTGGACTGGTTCCTGGAGCTTCCTAGCAAGGTTTTAAGCCATTGACTAAATCTGAACAGCATCCAGCAATTGGAATTAAATCACTGAGTGGGGTAGACCTCCTATCAACTTGGCTGCTAGCAGGGTGCCACCGCCACAGAAGGGCCACCCGAGAGAGACAGTCCACAGGGTCCTATTGCATGGCCAGCTCTGGCACACCTGCTGAGCTCAGGCAGGCATCCTTGGGTGAGTTGAACAGCTCCCGCACTCCCAGGAAAGCCACTTTGTAGCCAGGGGGTATTGTTTGGAAGGTCAAGGCATGCCTCCTAAGAAATCTGGTAAGAGCTTCAGGATCCCAATTCTGCAGACAATGAATGTTAGTGGAATGACCAAACCGTGATTGATGGCAAATAAATCAGGAAGGTGGAACTGGGTATCCTTGGCCACTAAAGAGGGACTTCCGGCACCCATCTCATACAGCAGAAATGTGTGTTTTGCCTATCCTAACACCACAGTACCACCTGGTGTCCAGGAATTATATTGTAATATATACGTTTTTTCCTTCTTTTTTCAATTTTTTCTCTTACTTGTTTGTTGTTGTAATTATTGGGGTTTTTTATTTGTTGGTTGGTTGGTTGGTTTTTTTTTTGATTTGGTTGTATTTTTATTTTTCATTTTTACTTTCTTCAATAGGAAGGGCTCAATATCAGCTATGGTTTTCAGCTCCCTTTATTCTTTCTTTCTTTTTTATTCTCTCCTTTTTTCCCTTTTCTATATTTTTCATCTATCCTACAGAATTTTCTGATATAAAAACTAAGATATTCCCTTTTTTATCTTATATAGTGTTATTTTTAATTTCCTTTATCTATTTTTATTATTTCTTTTCTTTTTTTATCTGCTTTATTTTATTTTATATTCTATTTATGGGACAGAGCTTCACTCTGCAGTCTGAGCTAGGGTATCACAGCATTGGTCTGGCTCAGAAAGTCTTGAGCCCTGGTCTAGGGAATCCTTCTAGCTTTGGCCTTTGGAAAGATGGTATTGGTAGGTTCCCACTGTGACATATTGCTCATTTAATTCTATATTTGAGAGAATGGGGTTTGCTTTTGCCCAAGTTGATACGGAGCTGCTGACTTTGAGAAATCCACCCAGCCCAAACCCCAGAGTCCTGCAATTGTGAGTGAGTGTGGGTCAAAGTTCCATGCTAAAAACCACCATTTCTCCTGTCTCTCTCTTTTCTCTATCATTCTTCTCTCCTTTTCTTCAATTTCTTCCTTTCACCCTTCCTTTTTTTTGCTTTGCTTTTTCTTTCCTTTCTCCCTTCTCACTCTTTACGCTTTTCTTCCTTTTGGCCCTATACCAAAAGGATAGTTCAACACCTAAGCACAGCCACAAGGTAATTTAAAGTAAAAGAGGAAGTAACAGGAAAAAGTAAGGGAAGGAAGTGAACAAGAAGAAAACACTTGAGGAGGAACCAACATAACAATTCTGGCAACATGAAAACTCAGAACATAGTAACACACACACACACACACACCCTACCAAAGGGATCATGAGGTATCTGCTGCAGAAGATTCTGCCTATAAAGAAATAATGAAAATGAAAGAAAGGGAATTTAAAATATAGATAATAAAAAAAATGAAGAGAATTGAAGAGAAAGCAAAAAAAAATCAAAAGGAAATTCAAAAACAAAACCAAATAATGGATGCAAGATATGAAGAATTTAGAAGAATATGGCAGAGCATAAGGAATTGAAGGAGTCAATCATGGAACTTAAAGATGCAGTAGAAAGCATCAATCACAGGTTAAACCATGGAGAAGAAATAATCTCAGAGCTAGAGGATAAAGCTTTTGTACTAACCCAAGCACTTGAAGAGACAGAAAAGAGAAAAACAGCAGAGTAATCACTTAGAGAACTCTGGAACATCACAAAGCATTCAAACAGGCAAATTATGGATATCCCTGAAAGTGAAAAAGAATAACCCAAAGGACTGGAAATCCTACTGGCGGATATCACAAATGAAAACCTCCCAAATATCACCAAAGATTGTGACACACTCCTTTTGGGGTGATATCAAACCCCAGGTAGTCTCAATATAGAGCATCTCCAAGACACACTGTAATGAACCTGTCCAAAGTCAAGATAAAAAAGAAAATTCTGAATGCAGCCAGGAGTAAACACCAATTGATCTACAGGACCAGATCTATCAGGTGACAGCAGACTTCTCAGCTGAAACTTTCCAGTCTGTATCCTGCTAAACTAAGCTTCAAATTCAAAGGAGAAACCAAATTTTTTACTGTCATGCAAACATTGAAGAAATCTGACATAAGAACAAACTGTACAGGACAATACTTAGACTTATTCTATACACTGACCATCACAATGAATTACCAGCAAAGTAAACACTCAGAAACTAACTTAGCTTCCATAATGGCACGAAGAATAAAACTAAACAACAGACTATCACAAAATAAGATGAATAGAACTCTACCACATTTATCAATTCTCAATAAACGTACATAGCTTAAATTCCCAACTGAACAGGCACAGGCTGCCTGATTGGATAAAAAAGCACAAGGGATCTACATGCTTTCTCTAAGAAACACAACTAACCTTGAAGGACAAAACAAGATTCAGGGTGAAGGGTTGAAAAGCAGTATTTCAAGAAAATGGACATCAGAAGAAAGGAGGGGTCACAATCTTATTTTCAGATACAAGTGAATCTAAAGCAACTAAAGTTAAGAAAGACAAAGATGATCATTTCATGTTTGTCAAGGGAACAATACAACAAGAGGACATTTCATTTCTAAATATTTATGCACCCAACTTAAGTACTCCCAGATTTATGAAACAGAAATTAGTCTGAGCAATTGATATCCTATAAAACCATAATAGCTGAGAACTTTAACATCCTTCTGACAGAATTGGACAGATCCCCTAAACAGAAACTGAACAAAGATTACAAGGAACTTAAATGTGACACTAGAACAAATGAGCTTAATAGACATACAGAACACACCATCCCAAAGCTAAGGAATTATGTGTTCTTTTCATCAGCCCACAGAACATACTCCAAAATACATCATATCCTAGGACACAAATCAAACCTCAACAAAACTGAAAGAAGTGAAATTTTACCTTATATTTTCTCAGACTACAAGGCAATAGAAATGGAATACAACTCCAACAAAAATTTTCATCCCCACACAAAGGATGGAAATTAAACAATCTTATGCTAAATGACAGTTGGATCAAGAAAGGGATAAAGGATGAAATTATTAAATTCCAAACATAATAACAATGACGCTACAAGCTACCATACTGCAAAAGCAGTCCTAAGAGGGGAATTTATTGTATTAGACTCAACAAACAGAAAGAGAACACATCAACAACCTAATGAATCATCTAAAGGAAATGGAAAAGAAAGAGCAATCCAATCCCAAACATAGCAGAAGAAATAACTAAAATTAAATCAGAAATAAATGACATTGAAAACAAAAGAATCATTCAGAAAATTAATGAAACAAAAAGTTGGTTCCTTAAAAAATAAAATAAAACCAATACACCTTTGGCCAGATTAACTAGAAACGGGAAAGTAAAATCTCTAATACCCTCAATCAGAAACAAAAAAAAGGGGAAATAACAACAGATACCACAGATACAAAAGAATATCTCTGACTACTTCAAGAAATTCTACGCTGGCTCGGCGCCTGTGGCTCAAGGTGCTAAGGCGCCAGCCACGTACACCTGAGCTGGAGGGTTCGAATCTAGCCCTGGCCTGCCAAACAACAATGACGGCTGCAACCAAAAAATGGCCGGGCGTTGTGGTGGGCGCCTGTAGTCCCAGCTACTTGGGAGGCTGAGGCAGGAATCTTGCTTGAGCCCAGGAGTTGGAGGTTGCTGTGAGCTGTGATGCCACGGCACTCTGTCCAGGGTGACAGCTTGAGGCTCTGTCTCAAAAAAAAAAAAAAGAAAAGAAATTCTACACCAAGAAATTTGACAATATGGAGGAAACAGACCAATACCTAGAATCACACCATCTCCCTCGACCTAACCAGTAAAACATAGATCTCTTAAACAGACCAGTATCAAGCAAAGAAACAATAAAAAAGCTTCCAACAAGAACAAAAAAAGCCCTGGACCAGATGGCTTCATACCAGAATTCTACCAAACGTTCAAAGAAGTGCTTGTACCTATATTGCAGGACCTCTTCCAAAACACTTAGAAAGAATGAACCTTTGTCCATTGTTCTATGAACCAAACATCACCCTGATATCAAAACCAGGAAAGGAACCAATTAAAAAGGAGAACTAAAGACCAATTTCTCTAATAAATATTCATGCAAAAATACTCAGTAAAATCTTAGCCAATAGATTATAGCTACACATCAAAAAAAAAGTATGTATTATAATCAAGTAGGCTTCATCCCAGGGATGCAAGGCTGGTTTAACATACACAAATCCATAAATGTAACCCACCACATCAATAGAACCAAAAACAAAGACCATATGACCATCTCAATAACATGCAGAAAAAGCATTCAATAAAATGCAGCATCCTTTTCTAACAGGAACACTTAAGAATATAGTCAAAGGTGGCACATTTTCTTAAACTGACTGAAGCCTTCTACAACAAACCCACAGCTAATATCATACTGAATGGAGTAAAATTGAAACCTTTTGCACTTAGAACTGGAACCAGACAAGGATGTCTTCTATCACCACTACTATTTAACATAATACTGAGAGTTCTAGCCAATGCAATAAATCAAGAGAAGGATATAAATGCCATCTAAATGGAGGCATAGAAGGTCAAACTCTCGCTCTTTGCTGATGATATGATTTTATACTTAGAGAACCCTACAGACTCAACCACAAGGCTTTTGGAAGTGATGAAGAAATATAGTAATGTCTCAGGGTATAAAATCAATGTCTACAAATTAGTACATGCCAATAACAGCCAAACTGAGAAGCTAATCAAAGACACAATTCCCTTCATAGTAGCTTCAAAGAAAATGAAATACCTAGGAATATACCTAACAAAAGAGACGAAGGACCTCTACAAAGAGAATTGTGAAACCCTAAGAAAAGAAATAGCAGAAGACATTAACAAATGGAAGAACATACCACGCTCTTGGCTGGGAAGAATCAACATTGTTAAAATGTCTATACTACCCAAAGCAATCTACAGACTCAATACAATCCCCATTAAAATACCAACATCATACTTTGAAGAACTGGAAAAAATAGTTCTTCATGTCCTATGGAACCAGAAAAAAACCCGCATAACCAAGACAATTTTTAGTGATAAAAACAAAGCCAGAGGCATCACCCTACAAGACTTTAGGTTATTATTACAAGTCCACAGTGATCAAAACAGCATGATATTGGCACAAAAACAGAGACATAGACATATGAAACCAAACAGAAAATCAAGAGTTAAAACCAGTCTCTTACAGCCATCTGATCTTTGATAAACCAAACAAAAACATACACTGGGGACATGAATCTCTATTCAATAAATGGGGCTGGGAGAACTGGATAACCACATGTAAAGGCAGAAACGGGACCCACACTTTTCCCCACTTACCAAAATTGACCCAAGATGGATAAAAGATTTAAATCTAAGGCATGAAATGACAAAATCCTAGAAGAAACTATGGGAAAAACTCTTAAGGATGTCACCTGGGGAAAAATTTTATGAAGACTTCAGTGGCAACTGCAACAAAAGTAAAAGATAAGACTTAATTAAGCTGAAAAGCCTCTACACAGCTAAGAACACAACACTTAAAGCAAACATATAATAATCTTCATTGTAATGAATTTGAGAAAGGCTTAATAACTAGAATCTACAGAGAATGCAAATTAATCAGCAATGAGAGAAAACAATCCCATCTCACTGGATAAGAGTCATGAACAGGACATTCTCTGAGGAAGACAGATGAATGGCTAACATACATATGAAAAAATGTTCATTGTCCCTAACTAGCAGAGAAATGCAAATCAAAACCACCCTGAGATACCACCACCTAACCCCAGTGAAAATAGCCCAAATCACAAAGTCTCAAAGTTGCAAATGCTGCTAGCAGATGCAGAGAATAGGGACTACTTTTACACCTGTGGTAGAGATGCAAACTCTACAGCCTCTTTGATAAGTAGAATGGAGAATCCTCTAAGAACTCAAATTACATCTCCCATTTGATCTGCTATCCCATTACTAAGCATCTACCCAGAAGAATAAAGATCATTTTATCATAAGGACATTTACACTAGATCGTTTATCGCAGCTCAATTTACAATCGCCATGATGTGGAAACAACCTAAATGTCCATCAACCCAGGAATGTATTAACAAACTGTGGTATATGTATACTGTGGAATACTATGCAGCCATAAATAAAGATGGAACCATTACATCTTTCATGTTAACCTGGATGGAGCTGAAACATACTCTTCTTAGTGAAGTATCACAAGAATGGAAAAGGAAGTGTTCAATGTACTCAATACTTATATGAAACCAACAGACGATCTAAGACATGCCCATATAAGAGAAAAATTTAATTCTATTCCATTCAAATTGGAGGGAGAGGGGAATGAGGGAGGGGAGATAAGGAAGGAAACTGATGTGATCCCACTGAATGGACACAATGTCAGGGTATATGGCACACCTCTTAGGTGCAGAACAAACTACAAGAGGGACTCTACCCCAACATTGTAACGTAGTTGTTTGTACCCTCACATTAACCTGAAATTTAAAAAAAATAAAAATAAAAGGATATTAGGTCAAAATGAAAAGAAAGCACCAGAGGCCATTAAGGGTTGACGTGAAAAAAACTACTTCAAATTTTAGGGAGAAAACTCAGTACAGAAAAAAAATAGGATATGTCTGTTTGCTCTCAAGCTCAAAGGAGAACAGAGAATAGCTGACAAAGTACAGGGACACCTTGAATATGAAATAACTCAGTCCTACATTATAGCGCCGAAGAAAGAGAATTTCACTAACCCTATTTCACACTCTCGGACACTCTGGAAAAATAGGTAAGAATTTTACTTTCTATTTGCTTCACACATATTCCCAATTAAAAATAGATTAAATTCATTGGCTGTAGATTGTATGTTATCACTGCCTCAAAATATAACAGTATGGGAGAGGACAGACTGCATTTTATTAAGTCTTGGTACAATCAGCTTGAAAACCTCAAGGAAACCCTGATATCAAAATGCATTGCCAAAGAGGCTGCCATGTCACCTTCTGTAGAGTTTTTAAAAGAAAAGCTTGGCAATCTTTGATGGTGATTTAGTGAGAACGGGGGACTCCTCCAATTAAGAGATAGAGTTCATTTCCCCACTCCTTGAATGTCGGCTGGCCTAGACTTGCTCTAACCAAGGAATGTGACAAAAATAACAGCATCCCATTCCAACACTAAGCCTCAAGGGATCTTGCACAGCTTCGCTCTCTTGCTTCTTCTCAATTCCACCATCTCCAAGTAGGCTAGCCGGCTACAGAAAAAGATAATTTATGTCATCAGCTCAGGCCAGTACCAAGTTAACCAATTAGCAGATCACAAACCCATGAATGAGCACGAGTCAGTAAGTAATGAGATCAGCTAAGCCACCTGCAGAAAAGTTTGTTTCAAATCAGAACAATGGAACCAAAAAATAATAAGTGGTGGTTGTTTTAAATTACTAAATTTTAATGTGGTTTTTAACATAATAATTGCTAACTGATATAATGATTCTACTGCATGTCAATTATAATATGGAACCTTCAAAAAGAATTAAAATACTCTACCTTACTATGATATGAGTCATGAAGGCCAATATTTTAAAAAATAAAGGTGATTCCATTCAGAATATCTTTGAGCTTAAAATATTAAAAATCATTTTCCTAAAAGGAGCCTTTTAACATCTACTTACTTTACAACAACTAATCTTAGTATCATAAGCTTCAGTATTCATAAATACTACAATTCTGCTTCAAAAGTTTACAGTTATATAAAATTTCTTATTCTAATGTTGGTTAAAATTACTTAAACCTTATTTGGCACATAAAATTCATCTTTAATTACAAAATAGCCTTTGTCTTTACTTTGAACTGTCATACTTAAGTATTCATTGGATTAATTTAAACTACATATTATATTTATAAAACAAACAGAAATCTTCTTTGCGTCTGTTTTGCTTTCATGATAGTGGATTTTTGTGGCTGAATGGAAGAGAGAAAAGGTCAAATGAAATACATTTTTGTTTGAAAAGGGAGAACACAACTGCAAAACACAAGTGGCACAGGATTAAGTGTGGTCTGCAGCCCAGTAGTAGGCACAGAGAATTTTTCTTTATTGCATAAATTGATCCAAAAATTTAAGTGTTTTATTTGGTTTTAAGAACACACAATATAGCTTAATTTTAAAATACAACTGAGAGTCAGCCATGGTGGCTCACACCTGTAATCCTAGCACTCTGAGAAGCCAAGGTGCGGGGAGTGCGTGAGCTTAGGAGTTCCAGGCCAGCTTGAGCAAGAGTGAGAGCTCATCTCTAAAAATAGCTGGGCATTGTGGCCGGCACCTGTAGTCCCAGCTACTAGGGAGGCTGAGGCAAAAGGATCGCTTGAGCCCAAGAGTTTGAGGTTGTTGTAAGCTATGACACCATGGCACTCACCCAGGGCAACAAAGTGAGACTCTGTCTTAAAAATATATATATATACATATACATAAACTGAGAAGTACTTGCTTCTACCCTACTGGTAAGTTACTATTCATAAACTAAATACAGTATCGGAATTCACTGTTTTCTGCTAAGTCTGATTCCCTGACACAACTGGCAGCATTATATAACTCTTACTGTACAATATCATTAATTTTGGTAAGGATGTACAGTACTGTCTCAAACTGGTCATCATTTTTTTTTACTGTCATTCTTGCTTTCCTCCTATTTTTATTTGGTATTTTCATTCTTTTACCTTTTTTAAAATAATCTCATTTGAGAATAGTTTTTAAACTGCAGAAAAGTTTTGAAGCAATTACAGAGAATTCCCATATACTCCATACCCAGTTTCCCCTTACACTTAACATTAGCATGGTATGACTATTACAATTAATAAACTAATACTGACATGTTATTGATCATTACTGATACAATATTGATACATTAACTAAAGTCCCTATTTTCTTCAGATTTCCTTCATTTTTACCTAATGTCTTCTCCGATTCTACAATACTATATTACATTTACTTGTCATGTCTCGTTAGGCTCCTCTTAGCTGTGACAGTTTCTCAGACTTCCCTTGCTTCCTTGTTTTAATGACCCTGAAAGTTTTAAGGGATACTATTTAGGTATTTTGTATAATATTCTACAGCTGCAGTTTGTTTAGTGTTTTTCTCATGATTAGACTGAGGTTATGGATGTTAGGGAGAAAGACCAGAGAGGTAAATTACCATTCTCATCACACAGTACCAACATGACTTGTTCACCTTGATCACCCGGTTGAGATAGTGTTTGCCAAGTTTCTCTACTGTTGAGTTACTCTTTTCCCCCTTTTCACACAGTACTTTTTGGGAATAATTCGCTACATGCAGCCATACTTAAGGAGTGGGAAGTTATATTCCTCCTCCTTGAGGATAGAGTATTTATATCAAGAAAAGTGTCTATTAATTTCTCTCTTCTTTCTCTCTCCCTGTATCCCTATGAATTCATGGACATTTACTTTATACCTACAGTTATAACTAATACTACTTTATTTTGTTCCTCAAATTGTTCCAACTTTGACCTCTGGGAGCGCTTTCAGTGGCTCCTGGGCCTTTTTCACATAAGCCCCACAAACTCATCATTGTGAAAGGGGTTCTTACTTGTTCTTTTTTGAGCACTCTCTCATTTCTGGCACTATGAGAGACACCAGACTCACCTTGCATATTCCCTGCCCAATTCTAGAAATCAACAATTTCTCCAAGGACCCTGTTTCGTTCTTTTGGGGGGCAGGGGATTGTCCCCCCCAAATTGTTTATTGTTATATTGTTTTTTATAATAAAAAACACAAGCCAAAACTTATGTTTAAAAGAATAAGAATGTACCTTCACAATAAAAATAAAACAAGAAGTATCTAAGTGAAATGTCAGACATGTCAACTTGTCCTTAAGGAAATCGGACATTTCATACTTAATAACCTCATAGAAATAATAGCAAAAGGGTGTGCTTGTTTCTACTTGAACATTATGGCTTCTACGCCCTCTCAGCTGACAGAAAAAAGCACTACACATCTACAAATTAACTCATGCATATGCACATATGTATAAATATTTATACACATATAGTTCTATCTTTACATTTATCTAAACATGAGATCACACTGTTATCTCCAACTCTAACCTATTATCACAGGAATCATTCTAGCCTTCTCCCCTTGCTTTTCTATAACTTCCTATTCCAACAGTGAGAAACCCAGCTCCCATCATCTGCCATTCTTTTACTCAATTGTTCAATCTTGATCTCATACATATGGTAGTTTCAGAACTATTAACCCATACTACTATGGAGAACACTTACCCTCATTTACACAATTGTTCAGTCTCAATGTCATATGTATGGCGGTTTCAGAACTGCTAACCCACAATGCCATGGAGAACACTTATCATCATTTATTCAATGTTCTGTCTCGATCTCATATGTATGGTAGTTTCAGAAAAGTTAACTCACACTGCCATGGAGAATACTTACCAACTGCTTATGTGTGGTTCCTTTTGCTTTTAGTCTTCAGACTCTACTCATTTCGAAAGTCACTTAGCACCATTTCCACAACCTTTTGAGTGGATTGTTTCATACACTTGTAATAGAGTTAGATTCTCTTGTCATAGCCCTTATTCCATCCTGGGATCCCCCAACCACCTAAATGATTTTTTAAAATTTATATACATAAAGATTCATTCTTTCTGCTACAAAGTTCTAAGGGGTTTAACAAGTACAAGGTTTTATGTATCCAACTTTACCATATCATACAGAATAATTTCACTTGTCTCCTGTGTTTCACCTATTTGCCTGTGCCTCAATTCTGGCAACAACTACTGTCTCTAGTTTTGTCTTCTTCAGAATGTCATACAACTAGAAACACACGGCATGCAGCCTTTTCATACTAGTTACTTTCACTAAGCAATAGGTATTCATGATTCATCCATTTCTTTGTATGGTTTGATAGTGCATTCCTTTTTATTGCTTAATTGTATTCCACTGTATGAATGCACCACAGTTTTGTCTATCCACTCACCTATTGAAGGACATCTTGGCTGCTTCCAATTTTGAGAAATTATAAATAAAGCTTCTATAAACATTCATGTGCAGATTATTGTGTGAATGCAAGTTTTCAAACAAGTTGAATCCATATCTAAGAACACAACTACTGGATCATGTGATAAGACTACATTTAGCTTTAGAGAAAAACATCAGGCTGTTTCCAAGTGGCTGCCCCATTTTGCATTCCCACCAACAATGAGTGAGAATTCTCATTGCTCTAAGTCCTCATGAATAATCAGTAGGGTTGGATTTCTGGGTTTCTACACACCTGTGTAGTAGTATCTCACTGTTATTTTAACTTACATTTCCCTGATAAAAAATGGTGCTCAGCATCTTTTGACATGCTTATTTGCCTTTCATACATATTCTTAGTTAAGGTATCTATTCAGATCTTTTGCTCATCTTTTTAATTAAGCTTTGTTTTCTTATTGAATTTTTCATATATTTTGGACACCAGCTTTTTATCACATGTGTTTTGCAAATATTTTCTCTCAGTCTCTGGCTTATCATTTCATTCCCTTAACAGTGCATTGTACCCAATGTTAAATCAATGATCATGGCTAGGATAAGCAGCTGCACATTCCAGGACTGGCTGACATAGTACCCCACATCCCAGGGAAACAAAGCAGTGGCTAAGACACCCTGTTCTATAGGCCAAACAACTCTAATATCCTGCTGCTCTTCCTGGAGCTGGACTATCACCTTAGTGTCTAAGCTTCTGAGGCACCATTCTCCATAGAGTGAAATGATCACTGTGTTGCTCTATACCCCAGGGCCAAATGACATCTGTGCTCAGCCATTCTGATATACCTGCTGTCAATACCTCAAAGAGCTGGGGGAGCTACCAAACCCCACCATCCCAAGGTCAGAGTAACCACTACACAGAGTCTCATCCCCAGAGACCTGGGTAGCACTAAGAGTTATTAGCTCAGACTCCCAAATTGCAGCTGTAGCCTGCACTCAGGGCTCAAATCTCAGAAGTCTCTCTTCTTCCCTAAGTCAAGCCAGAACTATGCCCTGTACCCCAGCGGTAGTAGAACCACAGCTACAACACAACCTCCTCACCCAAGCTGCCAAGAGGTACCTCAGAGTTGCAGATCCTGGATCTGTGAGCAACCTGTATCCAACCCTGCCACAGACAGCAAATGTGTACCCCCAATATCCAGGTACCACAATAGACTCATGAGACCATGTTAAGACTCCAGGTCAATGGCCACTCTAAGTCCCTAAATCTGGAATCCAGTGCCACTGCTGCTATTTATAGGCCATGTCATACCTTATACCCTTATATAAGAGGAATTCCCTTGGCTAAGTGTCACCACTATAGAAAAGAAATGAAAGTAAGAGGACCCCAAAAGCCCTCGCCACAGAGAAAATTAACAATCTACACCACCACTGTCACAACCACAAACTTCTACAGCCTAGGCCACTGAGATGGCCAAAGTTATTCCTGATATAGAACACAGTCAAAGATGCTGAATGAAGGCTATACTACTATACCTACTTGGAAACATAGTCACCATACTCTTCCCCAACTGATATGCTAAGACCCAACTACAGATGAAAGTCTTTCTCTACAAAAGCCACTCTAGCCAGTTTGGAAGATGCAATTATGCCACCAGACACATGGACATCAGTGCAGAAGAACAAATGTGCAAACACAAGGAAATATGACACCACTAAAGGAATATAACTCTTTACTAACCCAATGAAAGGAAATCAATAAACTGTCAGAAAAGAAATTCAAAATAATGATCTGAAAAAAAATTCAACGAGGTAAAAGAAAATACAGATAGACAATTCAACAAAATCAGGGAAATTATTCACAAAATGACAAGAAATTCAAAGAATCATATATCGTAAAAAGAACCAAATAAAACCTATAGCTGAAAAATGCAATAAATGAAATAAAAAGTACAATAGAGCACTATAATGCCACACTTGATCAAACAAAAGAAAGAATCTATAAACATGAAGACAGGTTATTTGAAATTACCCAGTTAGAGAAGAAAAGTAGGGAGAGGAAATCTTAACACAAAAGAATGAAGAGGCCAGGCACAGTGGCTCATACCTATAATCCTATCAGTCTGGGAGGCTAACGAGGAAGGATTGCTTGAGGTCAGAAGATCAAGACCAGTCTGAGCAAAAGTAAGACCCTATCTCTACCAAAAATAGAAAAATTAGCCAGTCCCAGCTATTAGAGTGCTAAGGCAAAAGGATCAACTTCAGCCCAGGAATTTAAGATTGCAGTGAGCTATTATGATACCACTGCACTCTACCCAGGGTAACAGAGTAAGACTCTGTCTGAAAACAAACAATAAACAACAACAAAAAAAGTGAAGAAAGCCTTCCAGACTTATGGGACATCATTAAGTGAACAAATTTTATATTATAGAAGTTTCAGGAAAAAATGAGACTAAAAATAATATTAAGAACCTACTTAATAAAATAATAGCTAAAAACACCCCAAGTCTGGAAGAGATAAGGAAATCTAGATCCAGTAAGCTTAAAAGTCCCCAGATAGATTCAACCCAAAAAAATGTCCTCCTGGAGTCATGTTATAGTCAAATTCTCAAAAGACAAAGACAATTCTATAAACAACAAAAGAGACAAGTCAGAAATTTAGACTAACAAAAAATCTCTCAGCCCTGGAGAAAATGGGATGACAGAGTCAAAGTACTGAAATTTTAAAAATTGCCAGCCAAAAATAATATGATCAGCAAAGAAGCTTTTATCTCCCTTCAGATATAAGGGAGAAATAAAGTCTTTCCTTAGACGAGCAAAACCTTAGGGAATTCATCACCAATAAACCAACCTTACAAGAAATGTTCAAGGGAGTCCTGTATCTAAAAGCAAAAAGTGACAATAGCTACCATTAATCAAGAAAAATATAGACTCAAATAAATAAGAAATGAAAAAGAAAACACGGGCAGTGCCTGTGGCTCAGGGGGTAGGGCGCCGGCCCCATATACCGAGGGTGGTGGGTTCAAACCCAGGCCAGGCCAAACTGCAACAAAAAAAATAGCTGAGCATTTTGGCGGGTGCCTATAGTCCCAGCTACTCAGGAAGCTGAGGCAAGAGAATTGCCTAAGCCCAGCAGATGGAGGTTGCTATGAGCTGTGTGATGCCACAGCACTCTACCAAGGGCAATAAAGTAAGACTCTGTCTCTACAAAAACATTAAAAAACCAAACACCATAACTTAGTACAAAAGATTATTAGAGACTATTATGAACAATTATATCCCAACAAATTCAAAGACCTAATGCAAATGGATAAATTCCAGGACATACATAATTACGACTAAAGAAAAAAGAAATTAAAAATCTGAAGAGATCATTAAATGAAATTGAAAACAAAAGAATCATAGAACAGATCAATAAGTCAAAAAGTTGGTTTTTTGAAAAGGTCAATAAAATAGATGAACCTTTAGCTAAACTAATCAGGAATAAAAGAGTAAAATCTCTAATTTCATCAATCAGAAATGCTAAAGACGAAATAACAACAGACCCCTCAGAAATTCAA
>CAUYRH010117537.1:27500-41412 GCA_963574655.1 Perodicticus potto | reverse complement strand
TGGCCCTGGCCAAACCTGCAACAAAAAAATAGCTGGGCATTTTGGCAAGCGCCTGTAGTCCCAGCTATTGGGGAGGCTGAGGCAAGAGAATCACCTAAGCCCAGGAGTTGGAGGTTGCTGTGAGCTGTGTGATGCCACGGCACTATACAGAGGGCGATAAAGTGAGACTCTGTATCTCAAAAAAAAAAAAAAAAAAAAAATGGCTAGAGGTGACTTGAGCTTGAAATCCTAGCACTTTGTGAGGCCAAGGTAGACCACTTGAGGGCGGGAGTTTGAGACCAGCCTGAGCAACATAGCAAGATCCCATCTCTACAAAATAATAGAAAAAATTTGCGGTAAGAGCTGAAGCTTGCCTATCCTGCTCCTTGGGAGACTGATGCAGAAGGATTGCTTGAGTCTAATGATGCTACTGAACTCTAACCCAGGCAACTCTAACCCATTGTCTCAAAAAAAAAAAAAAAAGAAAAGAAAGAAAGAAAAGAAAAGAAATAGAAAGAAAAATGTTGAAAAGAGAAATTCATGGCTAAGTATCAAAAGCCAGGATATTATAATAGTAGAAATAGAAATAGAAGAACAGAGAGTATCAAATTCCCAAACTCCATCAGAGTTGAGGAGGACAGAATTAGATGATAAAAATCACAAAGGAATACATGTGGGCATTTTATAGACCCATAAAACTTGTCTTTCATCTTTGAATAAAGATCCTATAAAAATAGATTATGCTATAGTTTGTGGTACTAAGTAACTAGCTGCCGTCAAGTGTCTGGATTTTGCAAGTTTCAAAGTTTACCAAATCATGGTATATGTCTAAAGTCACTGATGACAAAAAAGCAATGCTCATTCTAAGGTTATACAGATGCTAATTTGTGTATAGGCAGCATGGGAGTATCAGTAGGAGTAATCACTTACATAAACCAATTTTTATAAGGCAATGAAACTTAAAAATTAAAAAAAACAGAGAAAAAAACACCTTTTTTAAAGAAACATGGCTAATGCAAATACTGTTTTTAAAAAATAACTAGCCGATTGAACAAAATTTTACTTTTATTTTACTTGCCTTGTTTTCTAGATCTTGGCCAGCATTTACACTTCATATAGTGTAATTATATCTCGATAAAAGTGAAAACTGTTAGCTAATGTTTTGGAAGATGGAATGAAGCTGCAGCATTTGCCTGTAAATAATAGAAGAGATTCTCACAGAAACTGAAAGATGTTCTCAAATCAAATACCAAAATAAGGCGTCAATGCGTCTCACAAAGTAATGAAGGAAAATACAATGGTTGTTTAGGGTGGTGCAATTCTTCTTGCAGGCTATATAATTTTTATGTGAGGCAGAAAACTGAACTACATAATATAATTTCCACAATTTATATATTCATCAAAACCATTTACAAAATTACTACTTTCAGCATATTTTCCAAATGAGATTCCTTAACAAATTATGTTTATGCAGTCAAAACACAGCATTAAAATTTATTATTAGTCACTTAATGGAAGTTAATGGCGAGTTTATAAATGAAGTGCTGGCTTACTTTGATATATTCTAAGAGCAACCGAAAATAGAGATTCTTTCCCAGAATTCTATGTATTTATAAAGTGCAAAATAAGCAATTTTAGCAATTCTCATATGTAGTTCCTCCAGATGCATTTAATCCTAAATATACTTGTAGAAACAGAATATTTTTCTGCTAAGTCAGGTATGTCTAACTTATCCATCTTATGTATAAAAACTATCCTGACTGAAGTATTCCATGAATTATAGAAAGATAAAAAACTGTAGCGATATAGAAATAGTGTAAAGTATGTTTAATAATCTTGGAGGATGGCAGTGGAATTTTCAGTGAAAATATCTCAAGTCTATAAGACAAACAAAAAGCCTCAAAAGTAAAATAATGATATTAAAGGCATAAATAATCGCTCACTGAAAACTGATATATTATAGAATTAAGAATAGAAAAATACTGCAGATATATTTACAAAGGAGAAGAAATTCTATATGTGCACCAAATATTTTTTATCAGAAATTGTTGCAGGAAAGTTGTTGCTTGTTTAGTGTGAACCCACTGATGTTTTTTCAGAATGGGGGGCATATTCTCAAATTCCTGCACAAAACAAAAAATTATCACTCCTGAATTGTACTGCGTATGAGCATTATAGAGCCTAAAATGTCCGAAACAGAATTCAACAATGCTTTCCTACAATGAAGAGGAAAATGGACTTGAAATTGCAAGTTTTAATAAAGCTATAAATAAGGTAAGATAATTCATAAGAATGTAACAGAGCATTTTTTAATAGACCATGGAGTTCAATACACTGATATGTCAAAATATTTCGCAATACTAAGATTAACTTAGACCTTTAAATATCATAACATTTATGACTGTAATGTGTCTGAAAAGCTCAAATGAAGCTTATAGATAAAAAGTGTATTTGTATGGAGTTTCAATCCATATAAAAGCTTAAGTTTTCAGAATTTAAAACAATAAAAAGTGATTTTTCAAGTAATTTGCTGTTTTACAAGGAAAATATTTCCAAAGCCTAATGTTAGGAAAATGGCAATGAAAGAAAAAAGAATGAATACTTAATACAGCATTAAAAAAGAATCTGTGCTGTGAATTGCCAGATAATATTAGCAACATATTCATATTTATTTTTAAAGTCATAATTATGTGCCAATATAAATTTAACCTTATATGAAAATTTAGAAGCACCAGATTTAATCAGGGTGAAATAAAGTTATAGCTAGATTTATACTCGGTGTAGCATTTTATTTTAATTCTTGCTATTAGAGTTATTATGTTATTATATTAAAGCATGTAAAATTTACAGTCAGCATAGCAAGCCTCAAATCATTTTAGTTAATTGGCAACTATGGTGAAGCATGAAGGATCACTCTTTCCCAGATGTTCCATTTTAAACAAATCATCCTCACATATAAAAATAGCAAATCGCATTAAATTTTATATAAGACATTTTACAGCGTCTTATATAGGAACAGCTATAAGCAGCTTCCATGGCACATACCACAGCAAACAGCTTTGAATAAACTCTCTGGCAAGATATCATTCATAGAGATACAAGATTCAGCCTGTATCCACTTAATGCTTAAAAAATACCACAAGAAGTTGCAGGCTTAAACAAAAAACAAGCAAAAAATACTCAAAAGTTTGCGTGGGAAGTTCCGATGCTCTTTATTGCCTTCAAGATGAAAAGCGAAGTATTTTGATAATTCTCCTCGTTCTATGTGCCTGCCCCAAACTCCTAATTCTGAAAATCTAATTATACACTGACTATTTTACTCCTATTTTCCAAACTGAAATAAGGTTGATAGGTAACGGGTAAGTGTCTCTTAAAAATCATTATTAAAACTTTGCTATAATTTTTACAATGATTTTTACTTTAGAGAATATTCATTTTAAGCTCTAATTTAAGGTACAAAGATGTTTCCATGTCTAAATTGTCATAAACTCACCTTCAAAAAAGAAAAATGATTAAAATGCTTTTAATACATTTTTTTTTTGACAGTATTTCTGGATCTTGGCATGCAAATATTGACGGGCAGATTGACTTCATAGTCTCAGTCAGAAAGGATGTTAGAGAAGGTTTTAAAAAGTTAATCCTCCTCTTCCTTTATCTAATGAGTTTCCAAAGGAGGGAACAATCCTATAAATGGGAAAATTCTGTCTCATCAAATATGTGTGTTTTACATACCACAGCAAAATGGAACATTTCAGCAGTCCAGTTATAGAAAGTACACAATTCTATTGTTAAGATTTGAACCTCAGTGCATAAAGTAAAGAATATTTTTGTTTTCTTTTCTTGAAATTAGCTAAATATATCACAAAGGAGAAAAAAATGAACAAAATAGAATTTTCTGTAATAGGAGTTTATATAACCCTTAAAAATCTTAAGATATAAATTCTTACATTTTCATATTATTTGCTATCTCGAAGAACTTGTAAAAACATGTCACCATTATGACTACTCAAAGTAACATGAATAAAACACAGACAGACCTTCAAGTCTCATTGCTCATAATTAGAAGTATTTTTTTTTTCTATTTTAAAGGAAGAAGTTTACCAGGAAGTTAGCTACACTGGTAAAAATATTTTACTTTTCTCTAGATAGTAAAAAATATCTTCCTAGGATAATACCTATATCCAATAATTTATTAGTCCAAGTAAAGTGCTTTCTCTTTATCATTTTTCATATTTTTAAATGCCCAGGCAGAGAAATACAAATCTGTAAGTTATTTATGGCCTGTTTGGTACTTGAAAGAAATTACATAATATCTAAAGGCCAAAATTAAATAGTTAAACATTGGTTGTACAAAATACAAAAAAGGATATATGCTGACCTAGGTGGAAAATGAGAAGTTATTTTCATTCTAGGAAAATAGCCACAGAGCTCTAGCTTCTCGCTGATCACGTTACAGATTTTATGTAATTAAATAAACAATCAGTAACAATTTTAGGTTTACTTCACTTTTTCTCTTAGTTAATTTCATCCATCACCTAAAATTATACCTCTCACACAATAAGCATTTCATAAACATTCTAGAATGACTACTTATACATAATCCAAAAAATTAATTTGTAAATAAAATCTGCTCGACTGTGTTGGTTGATTTAACATACAGAATCAGATTATTTTAATTTGCCAATCAGAGACATACGTTGTTGAACATCTACACAATTTCACTGAGACACATGCTTTCTACATAAAACTAAAAGCCACATCTGCAGCTTAAATCTTCACACATCACGCAGTGTTTTACACACATACCAATTCCCCATTTCACTTCTGCAATTTTAAGTGTTGATAAAGTTACCAAAGAAATCACATTATATACAACAAATGTTCAGTTTAAACAAGGGATAAGCTTGCTGTTAACAACTGAGTTTGAAATGTTAACAACCTTCAGGCTGTTAATGTTACAACCAGCCATTTAGGTGGTAATGACCGATTGAAGAGGAAATTGTACTCTAAGAAATGAATATGTTGGCAATCAGGATCAGGGTTTATATTTGAAAGAGTACACAATATTTTTTAATAAGTCAACTAGCATTAAAAGTTTGAGCCTTTCAGAAATTACCTAAGTTATTCCACAAAAAGCCATAGGTATTCTTTTAGAGATATACAGGTCTCTGATATGAAAACTATTTTGATAAATTCTCTTCAAGAAAACTTGAAACTTGGTGAAGTACTGGTTTAACACCATATTCTTTCCTACCATATGGAAAAGTAAAACAAACCAAATCTAATGTTACTTTTGCTTCCTGCTACACTGACAACTGTACAGGAGTTTCACTCACAATATAAGTATTTCATTGGCAAATTTACAATTTTGATTTAAAAAAATCCAGATATTTCCAGCAACTTTCCTTAAAGTTTATGTATTTTGTCCCTTTTGTTTATTAAGACCCCTGGACTACATAAAGTTCTTGTATGAAAATGTAACATGAGTCCTCTTGAGATACTGAAATTGTCAACAACTGTAAAAGTCAAGTAGAGTCAAAAAGCTGTGACTATCAGTACAGAGAAAGCCAAACTAGAAAGCAATGTTAAATCGCTAAAAGCAAACGCAAATGCTTTATGTGGAAATGAGGCTCTAATTCACAATGAGCAGAGGAGAAATTTTTATTTCAAAGAGAAAACGTTCAAAGGCAGGAGTGTTCTAAAAGAAATCACATTATATGTTAATTTTGAGTAATTGTGCCGGCGCCAGCGCAATGAGAGAAGTTCTGGCTGGGGAGAGCTCCTTCTCACTGTTGGCACCTTGATGCATTTTGTGCACTCGAAATGCAGGAGAAATAGTAACAAGCGGTCATAATTAGTCAGGAGGCTGTCAGATGAGGCAGTCCTAGGAGTGGGAAAGAGCCGAATCTGATAATCAGTACTAGTTTCACCCTCTTGTAACTACCATTAATCAAACAGTACATTTAAGTATATAAAGATTGAAGCTGACTGAAAATAACTGAATTATATACCAAGAAGGACCAAATTCCCTAGAGAACACCTCCCCAAATGACCAAGATGGTTAAGGAGTTACTGCGATTGATAAATTTTGTGTCATAGGGAAAAAATTCCAAATAAATCGCTTAATGTCAGATGAGAAAAATGATTAATTGTATTAAATATGAAACCCCAAATGATGCCATATATCATTTCCCTAATTTGATAGATCCTACTTTATTAATGTAAGTAATTTGCAGCTGAAGCAAGTCACAAAGTTGCCTGAAAAAGCAAAATAATTTTTCCTCGACAGAAGTTCTGTGCTGAGTGCTTGATGCTGGGAAACACATTTTTAGTTGATTCACGGCTTCATAAGCCACATTGTCCTGAAACTGTTCAGGTGTTTACAGTTTGGGGACTGGCTTTCATTTCCCCCATAATGGCCGAGGTCTTTGTTTTTAGTCATAAAGCTACTGGCAAGTCTGAGGCTGTTCAATGCTCAGTGTTGTCTTTGTGATGACCCTTTAGAAAGCCATGGGTGAGGGGGAAGATATAGCTCCTCTTGGGGAAAGTTTTCAAAACTGTGCAATAAATACACTAGGAATTATCAGTGAAGAATTTGCACCTGACTTTGACCAACCTGAAACAGAAAGAATAGCCAAATAACTCCAAACGAATAAATTCAAGTCCAACAAAGAATAGTTAAGCTATTTTACAGTGTACTTTTCAAGTCAGACTTTTAAAAAACAAACAGTTAAGGGGTTTCACCAAACAATGGAGCCGTTTCTGTGTTATGCCAAGCCTACCTTTCTTAGGTTCTAAGAAAAAAGGTGTATGCTGATTTCTACCAAATGCATCCTTGAGGACTAAATGGCAGTTTCAATACAGGCCGTGGACTGATTCTTGAAGATGAGTAGGCAAGCAAGCCAAATTGAAACGCTTTAGATACCGTGGTTTGGTAGCTGTTCCTTAAGAAGTTATTTTGGTTCACACACCCTAGGCAACGTTTTGTAGGCTGACAGGCCCACATCTTTCAGGAATGGTAGTAAGGAAATCAAACAAACAAACAAACAAAAAATACACTTGCAAAAGTACTTTAAAAGGCATCCAGTCATCACTGGTGTGCAGGGATAATTCCTACCTCAGATAGTCTCTGCGACAAAGGATAAGATTAGCTTTAGTGTACAGGGTGGAGCCCACTTCTCCCAAGCGACAGTCACAGCAGGCACACTTCAGGCAGTCTTCATGCCAGTATTTGTCCAGGGCCTTTAGAAGATATCGGTCCTTGATCTTTCGGTTGCAGCCAGCACAACCTTTCGGCTTGGTGTCTGGCTGGACTGAGAGCATTTGTATACCTAAAGGAAGAGAAAGACAAAAAAGAGAGCTGAGACTACCAGGCAGAGTAAAAAGATGTCAAAAGAGCTCCCACGAGTTCAATATTTAATATCATAGCCTTCTTTCGCGAAGAAGTGTTAGATTTCCTGGACCTAAAACTAAATGTGGAGAGCAAAAAGTCTTAAACTTTATAAACTCATCATGAAACCATTTGTAAAGACACACATGTAAGTGGCAATAAGAAAGAAATCGTGCTGTACATGAGAAGCTGACACGAAGTTAAATGTCATTGAATCACTTCATGGGTGCTCATTCTCCAGACAGAGCAGTTCTTTTAGGAGGAAGATGTGAGTGAATGCCTAACAATCTTGAAAAGAAAGATATCCAACGAACTAATCAATGCACGATCTACAAAAGTCAAAAATGAGTTTTGCTTAACTGGTTAAAAATTTCACTTAATATGTTCTTAATGGTGGAAGGTGATGGTACCCAGTATGGTAATGACACTAACCTTACTCTGCAGGAGAGATGTTTGTAGTTAAGAGCACATGTGGCCTCCCCAAAAGCTTATCTATCCTGTTTTCTCGTTTGCATCCCATTATTTCCTTCTGTGTCCTTCACATTTCAAAGCATTTATTATGTTAAAATAAAAATTTCTAGGTCCAAGCATCAGTCAATGCCTATATTTATGGCAGATTACTTAACTATATATCACATGCTTCCATCTAAAAATAATGTATAGGATTATTCAATTTATCACCATAAACATTCACTTACTTTTTACACAGGAAAGGAGACACTACAGAAGGCAACATCCAAATATATAGAAAATGATGCAAACACACATAATATATTACTTACATATGTTACACATACTATGTGAAACATAGGGACATTTACATATTTTAAAGATATATCGCCATCATAAATAAAGGATTTAGCTGGGTTCTATGGGTTTTACAAGTTGATTGAAATATTTTCAATGAATGGATATTCTGCCTTTCAATTACTTTTTATTTCCTAGGTATTAAACACCAAACCTCAAAAAGAATCTGGGCCAACTATTCAAAGCCTCATGTTTCTCAAATAACTCATTTTAAGCATTACAAAATACTGCAGACATCATCAATTCCAAATTCCCTCATTTTACAAACTATGTTACAGAGGCCCAAGAGAGGTTAAGAGACTCACTCCAAGCTGAACCACAGCAGCCCTTCTTACAATTCAGTGATCCTTGAGCTATCCTGAGACTTCCTCTCCTAGGCACAAAGTTTTGAACGGGGATGCAGAGGAATACAAAACACCAACTCTGCATGCCTTTGAAAGAGGTTCAAGAAAGGAAATGCCAAGCCATAATCTGCATTTTCTGTGTATGTCCCTTCTCCAAAACAGCAAAACTTCTCCAGTTTCCTCTGACACCTTATGATGAAGGCTTCACTTCCCATCAAAACTTCTGCAACCTAATTTTTTTTAAGTCGCACTGACAAGGGGCATCAAGACATCCCCACAGCTGACTAACTTTTCTAGTGATGGAGAATACATTAATTGCACATCACGTTGTTATAATTTTGAACTTTCACTAAAATATAGCTTGTCTGGTAGAATAGTAGAGTAGGGAATAGCAGAGGAAAAGGCAGGGTAGCTGTTTTTTCTGTCTCCTGTGCACAGCCGTAGTCACCGGAGCTACGGACTAGCAGCTGGATTTGTACAGGAGAGCAGGTGCTATGCCTATAGCCTGCTTTCTGTTCCCTTCCTTTGAAGGAGCTAAGGACCTAGTGTAGATTAATCATAACCCTTGATAGCTCTGCTAAATCTCACTCTCTAGAACTTCTAACAAATGAAGTTTCTTTGATCAGCACTAGTTATCCTCTTCTAGCTGGGTTCCATAAGGAATGAGTCCCGTTAATTACAGCGCGGAACAGACCCAAGTGTCTCTTAAGCATATACCTGGGGGGAGGTAGGATTTTGATTTACTAAATGAAATTCTGGATTTCATTATTGAAAACATCCAGAGATAGATGAAGTGTAGCCATTCTAATTCTCTCATTTATGAGATTGTTATTTTTCAAATCACAAAGCTCATGGATGAATTAAAAAATCCTTAGTAGAAGCTAAGCTGTATGTCTCTTAGCTGGTGCTTCTATCCTCAAGTGTAGAAGGTCACTCACTGTCTTTATTCAAAACGCTTTGCAACCAAGACAGGGGATACCAACATTTGGCACAAGTAACACTATCCTGCTTGTCTTCACAAAATGTTTTTGTTGTGGTGACATTTTAATTTAGCACTCAGAGGCCAATTAATATTTGAAACTCTAACATTCTGTTTGGCCTTGGGCAAAAAAGGAGTTTGATATTATACACTCCATCCCGGTGGTACCTTCCTTCAGAGAACATTTTCTCTTGAAAATGAAATCTTTTAAATTCTGTGCAAGTTAGCAATCGCAGAAAAAGAACTATATTGTAGTCACCACATTGCCACGAACCTAAAAGGCATAAAGCAGTCAGCGGCCTCCCTTCTTCCTCTAGAAGAACACGTCTGGGTAGAGTTATGTGTTCGGAGCTGAGAAACATTTCACAAGTTGCTCCTAGCCCATCAGAACTCATAACTAGTTTTAGATTGGCATGTAAATTGTTCCGAGGGAAATTCTTATTGCCTCTGAGACCCTGCCATTCTGAGTTATTTGACAGTTTAAGGGAAATCATAATTAAAAAAAAGACATAAATAATAGCCTGTGCAGTGTGGTGTGCAGAAATAAGTAGAACCATTTCATTTAAACTCTGGTGAGCTTTTAATTGCCTGGATTGCATTGTGAGGCGGCCTAACGGTTGATTGCCTCCATTATGTTCCCTTGTTCTGTGCCATTCATCCGCACAGTCTCAGCTTCAGTAGTTAACACAACAAAGTAACCACAACTCCACAACACACAGGGGTTTAAAAATAATAATAATAATAATAAAAGATTTGCAGCACTTAGACACAGTCTTTTATATTTTTGGACTAACTATACAGAGTGAATGGAAAACATTTTGTCCCTGTAGGAAAATTCACAGAGCACAATTTGGGAGAGGGAACAGGAAGAGGGAATACATAAAGGGGGTTGGAAGAGACGAGGTGCCTCCGAAAAGATGCTAAAATGGGAATGCAGGTTCTGCAGCTGGGAGCAGTGACACAGATTAAAAGAATTTGGCCAACATGGCCATTCGATTGCCAAGAGGTACCAAACAAAAGATTTTTCTCTCCTCCTGCCCATCTTCATCCTCTCCCCAGCCCCCAACCTGGATTGGAAAACTGGATAGGGCCTAAAAGCTTGTTTCTCTCTGTTCACTGGCCCAGAGCATCCCTACAGGCTGCAGCCCCCTAAGGGACAACAATGCAAATAGATGTCCCCAGATCTCAGGCACTGGAGCTGCTTAACTCTGTTCTGCCCCTTCAACTCCCACTCCCCTCCCTGCCCTCCACCCCACCCCTCCTTTTTGAGCAATGGAGCTGGGAACCAATTTGATTCCCTTTTTCTCCAATGCAGCTGCAAGGCTCAGAGATACTGACATTTTTCCACTCTTATCAGTTTAATTACAGTTACCATGGCAGCAAAGTGCTAGTGCTTGGCAAAGGCCAACAAGAGATTTGCAAGACTGAGTTCAATTTTGATGCAGCTCACATGCAAAATAAAAAAAAAAAAAAATAAGAAACATACATACACTCTAACAAAGAATCCCTTGCGGAGTTTATGCTCCAGCCTTTTGTGGTTGTGTCTTTGCAGCCACACAGGGATGGTTTGCAAAGAATGTAGCAGTATTTGTTGCACCTAGCAAGATTAATTGGTTTAAGCAGCATTCTTTCAAAGCAGTTACAACAATAATATTTCGGATCTTTTAGAAAGACACAAAAGCAGCGGAAGGGCAGAAAGGCTTTCGAGCAGCCAAGAGTGCTGAGCGCCGGCAAAGTGCATCTGTGATAGATTGTAACCTTACCAAAACTTTTCTCCTTTCTCTGCATGAGTTGACTTAGGCGTGCTGGAGTTGCAGCAGCTTCGCATTGAGCACCAAGCCCAAAGGTGGAAGTGGAAGGGGGTCTTCTTGATGTGTTCACGTCTAGACCTGGTGCGCAGCCCTACACTGTCCAGGACCGACTATTGTGAAGCCACTTTGGGAGCGGGTCAGAGTGGCGGCAGGGGGTGGGGGAAGGGAGGAGGGCGTCCAGACGAGACACGGGCACACACGGAGCCCCTCGCCGTGTGGCAGTGTGCAAAATGATGGCGAATGACAAAGCCACATGCTTCCCTAACTCTGCCGGTAATCCTAAAATCCCAGCGGCCCCTTTTAGCTTCCTGGTAACAAATGGATTTGATTAAACTGTCACATGCAGCGTTAGCATAGCATATCATGTTCAATACGAAAAAGATCATAAATCTGACTTGTATTTTATAACAGCAATCTGGGTAGCCCCCGTAAAAATGTGCTGCATCAGTTCTAATCTCAACCTATTAGGACCCAGACACCTTGTTCCACGGACCCTCTCTCCTCCGGCCACTTTGTCCCCCTCACCACCCCCCCGCAAACACAGTCACTTTTCCAGGACAAACGAGCTACATTCTGTTATTATGGCTGCGTAGGGAGAAGCAGAAGTGTCAACTTGGACCTAAAGATTGTCATTGCAACTCTTTTCTTGGGTTGCGGGGGTGTCAGGAATTCCGGCAAGTCAGGCGGGAGGGGGTTCGCGAGCCCACCCAGGACTGAATCTCCTTGCTAGGGGCTGGGAGTAAACATTTCCTGATTCCAAACTCTCTCCCCGGGAGTCAGGGGTGTGGAAATGCGGCCGTTCACGCTGAACTTTGACTATTATCTACTCGAGTCGTACTTGAGACGTTCCGCGCCGTAGCCGCTCCCCCTCCTTCCATCCACATCCTCCGCCTGCATCTATTTCATGTCTCATCATAAAAATAATGAAGCCTCCCATGATTTAAACAAAACCGTCTCGGTAGAGCTGCAGCCGGAGTGAAAGTTGCAGTGCGGAGCTGGGTTGCAGCTCCAGTTTATGCCTCATTAGGAGGAGGCTGGGGAAGAAAAAAAAAAATCCCCACACCCGCACACGCACGCGCGCACCCGCGGACACACAGCACAAACACGGCGACGCGAGTGTACACAGTCGCTGCACTTACCTTCTCAATCAAACGATACAGGGGGAGGCCGATCAGTGAGCACAGTGGCCGCTCTGTAGCGCTTCTCCTTGGGAAAGGTCAAAAAGAAGCATTGTTTGAAAAAAAAAAAAAAAAAAAAAGACGAGGGAGGGAATCTCTCTCTATTTTTTTTTTTTTAAGTTTAAAATAATGAGGTCCTCAAGGATTCGCCAAGTAATTGTGTTGACCGCATCCGAGCCACAGGTGTCCTCCTTTTAGGCAACTGCCATCCGAGGCTGTCTCTCTGCGTCCGGGCTCAAAACAACTTACCCCAGCAGCGTGAGCGGAGCCGAGCTGAAGGCAGCCCCGGCTCTCAGCTGCAAAATGCAATCCCTTCCCAGCCAGACATAATACAGCCGGAGAAAAGGTCACTCAGTTATTACTGAGCCGGCGGAGCCCAGGCAGCGCTTGTCAAGACCACAGAGAAGCAGCTCCCTTCCGATTTAAGACTATTTACCTCTCGCCCCCACCCCTCCCTTCTCCCCTTCCCTTGTCTGCCTCCCTCGCTCGCTCTCGTGTGCCTGTTCTGCTGCTCAGTCAAGTACAGCCGCCCTCGGAAAGTGCAAAGCAGCCACGAGACAGATCGGGCTTTGTTGCTAATTTCCCAGGGTGAAAATTTACAAGCCTGCGAGTGCAGTCAGCACAACCACATGCATATGCTGCTCACACATGCTGGGGACGACCCCGCACACAAAATGTGACCTCTGCAGGAGGCGATGGAGGAAGGACCCTACCTCCTGCACCCGTCCAAAAGCAGAACTCCCGCGAAAGAGCTCCGGAGGAAAAGGAGCTAAAATAACCAGGGCATTTTGGAATTGGGTGGCCACGTTTAAAGCAAATAGTCTTCCAAAGCCATTTCTGAAGCTACCAGTTATGGAAATTAAAAGCAAGAGAATCAATCTGCTACCAGAATACGCTGGAAAATCACACCACCCTCCCCTTTTAAGAGATGTCTGCGGGGTGGCTGCAGTTGCCTGGGTCTCTCACTTCATTCATGAACTCTCTCAAGTCAATGCTCCTCAAGTCTGACATACAATCCCGGTCCAGCGCAGGACGCACACGCTGGTCTTCCTCCCTTCCTCGAATGGCCTCAAAACCGAACTGTGAACTTGCTCCCCATTCGCCAATGCTGACCCCCCACCACCACGGAAACACACTTCCTGCAATTACTTGAATTCCTTACTCTTTAAAACTCACATGCTCCAATGAAAAACACCCCGGAGCACCAAGAAACATGTTTTCAGGACTAACTTGGTCAAACAACTGTAGTTTCTGTTCATTTACCACCTTGTTTTCACTGGGCTGTTTTAAGGCCTTGACAGATTTTTTTTTTTTTAACCTGGAAATAGGCCTCCTTCTCCCTAAGTTGCTCTTGTCTTTACTTCTCTTTTTCATCTGTCACTTTACCATATCTTAATATTTTTCTAAGTTTTCAAACTTGAAAG
>CAUYRH010117537.1:0-22500 GCA_963574655.1 Perodicticus potto | reverse complement strand
CAGTGGGGGAAAATATATAATATTTTAAATGTCCCCACACAATTCATTTAACCATTAAGCAACCACATCACGCTTTAATTCACTGATGCTTTTTTTTCTGCAGGTAATATTTTTTAAAGAGGACAATTAATACTGTTAGAAGAAAATGCAAATGAGTTTTAATGTACAGGATTTAGAATGATTAGTAATCAACCTAAGAAATAGAAATCATGTTGTAAAAGGCAATACTTGGCTTCAGTTGATAAGAAAGTAAAAGTCCACAAGACAAAAAAACCAACAAAAACCCAGATAAATTCCCCAAACTTTTCTAACAAGCTTGATCCATTTCTTCTGAATCACTCGGTGAGAGCAGTTTGCTCTCGTGTGGAACCATATTATATGACAAAATGAAACTTAACATGTGATCCATATTCTAAAGGATCTTTCAAAGTATCTACTAATTCTTTACCTCTGTAGATCTCACGATAGATATGTTCTTATGCAAAACACATTAAGGTATCACAATGTAATGACCCACATGCCCAGCCTCTAAATTTTGTAAGTTTGCATTCTTCGAATTTCCCCTCCACAATTTCACACTTTCGTTTCAATTGTCCGGATCATGAAAAGAAGCATCAGTCACTGCTAAGAGAAAACTTATCTGAGGTGTCTTAAGACTCCAGGCCAAGACTTAAGACTCCAATACCCTTCTGGCTATTGTTAGTACCTCTTCAATTTGATTTATAGAGTTTTTTTGTTTTTTAAACTGTAATATTTAATTCTGAGGTGGAAAACATTTGTCTTCTCTTCACATTTCAGAGACAAATTTAATATGTTTATCTTGGTTGAATTCTTTTAGAAGTTAGATGTATATAATCTAAAAGAGAATGGACACGTAATTTACGAGCCTACCCATTACTTTGGGAGTCTGGATATTGTTGGAAAGTTTCTATCTTTTTTGTGGCTGGGAGCCAGGTCTGATAGGCAATGCAATCTGCCAAAGAAGCTAAGTTTAAAGCAGATCGTGGTCTTCCCAGTATTTCTCTAAGTACTAGATTTTCATTGTGTTTGCATCACCTGTCTCCCTCTGAAACTGCCATCTACCCCCATTCCTCCATATGAAGTGGGCAGAATGATTTTCGGGCAAAGTTTTCAATATATGTGCTGTTCTATTTCAGTTAAGCCCGCTGAACTGATGAAGAGAATAAAAAGTGTGAAATATTTCCATTTTCTAAGATTATATGGAGAGCATTTATTACAGTGACTAGCTTATAGAAGCTTCTCAATGAATGGCACTAATTATTATCACATTCAACATGGCTCTGCTCAATTTTTTACTCTTCACTGTAGGGTCCTTTTGGTTGTACTTAATCTTCTTTGTCTTGTGCTTCTTTAACACTTTGTGTGCTTCATTGCAAGTGAGTTATAGTCTGCATTCACTGCTAGACTAAAATCCTTAAGGATTCAAATTTCTTTTTAGCCTTGCATTCCATACAGTGCCAACTGAGGTGTCTTGCTCACAAATAGACATTTGTTAAATGCGGAACAAATTGATTTGAATTAAAGATTAGATACATTCCTAAAGAAAATGTTTAGAATGAAAATGTTAATATAAGTTACTGATAAGAATAAAAATCTAAGCACAGTAAAATCATATGTTACTTGATAACACGATTCAGATGTTTTTTCACACTATGCATATATTAAAAAAACTACAGCAAAGTGCATAGATTTGTTTTGTCATTGACCTTTATGTAGATTTGTTTTGTCATTGACCTTTATGGATAGACTATAAGTTCTTAGAGGCTAAACCTAAATCATAGTATCTACAGGGTCTATCACAGTGTCAAATACGTAGTGAGTACATAATAAATGTCTACTACATGAATGATGAAATGGAAAAATGAGAAATGAATGGAAAGATGCAATGGATGGTTGACTTAAATAGAATTATTGTTATTTAAAACCACTGGCTGTCTGAGACAAGTAAAGGAGATAAAAAATGGAGGTCAATGGGATTTTCAATACAAACTAAATTTACAACATTTTCCTGTAATGTATAGAAATATTGCAATTTTTATAAGGTTTATAGTGGTAAGAATACATAGGCAGATGATATTTATTAGTTTTCACCCTCAGATATTAAATAACACCCATAAGACTCTATTCATAGTGAAAGAACATCTTGAATAACATTTAAAAGGATATAGTTGTTCCTAAGTATTGTCTTAAAAAACTTAAGAACACAGTCAAAATATAAATTATAGCATCAAGTCTCAAACAAACTAAGACTTGCTTGTTTGACTCTGGGTAGAACCCGCACTAATAAACATAGGCTAGTTTTCTTAGCAATTCTTGAGTTTTAGCTCATAACAAAGTAAACATCTAAAATGGATAGGAAGACGTTGTCCTTCTTCATGGTATCCTGAGTCTATGCCCAGAGTATAGATCAATAAAAGAAAAAGAATGCCCATGTATTGATTTTTGAGATAATTAAATGTGGATTCTAAGACTTTCTCTATTTCCTCAATTACCATCTTGCTCTTCAGAAACAGTAGCTTTTAGAAACAAATAGGCAGGCACTTCAGAGGGGACTACTGATTGTTCATTACATACTGACTCTTTTCCCTACATAAGCAAAGGTCCGAAGATGGTGACAGAGATATACTGGGTACATTGAATGCTGGGAATTTTGGATTGTTGTCTGTTATATCTTCTCAGAGTTTCAGAGGACCAGGCAAGAGGTAAGAGAAATCATCATCTCAGTGGAGTGAATGCCTGTTAAGAAGCTAAGATTCATATTGGAATTTGGGCACATTAACTTCCTTTCAAGGAGATGTTGTCACGTCATGTTGTCATCTTCAGAGAGTGCGTCTAAGGGAAATCTACCCTTCCTATATTCTGAGAGTCACTAAGTTTAGAAAATATTCTATTAAATCACTTGTAAAGAGGTGTCAAAAGAAACAAAAAAAGTGAAGCACCAAAAATTACTGTGGGGCTGGGCACAGTGGCTCGTGCCTGTGATCCTAGCACTCTGGGCTGCCAAGGCAGGTGGACTGCTTGAGTTCAGGAGTTTGACACAAACCTGAGCAAGAGGGAGATAATGTCTCTACTAAAAATAGAAAACTAGTCAGGCATAGTGGCACAGGCTTGTAGTCCCAGCCCTGGGAGGCTGAGGTGAGAGGATTGCTCCAGGAGTTTGAGGTGAAGGATATCTTGCGAAGTATCATAGAAGTACAGGATGAGATCAAAGATGTGAAAGGTAAGGAAGAAACCATGGTACTTAATAAAGGCTTCAATATGCAACTAATTAGTGTTCCTGAGTGAGAAACTGAAACATATGAAACAGAATCAATAAATAAAAAATATGATAGAAGAAAAGTTGCCTGATTGGCCTGCATGAAGAATATTGATGACTTTACTAAATTCAAGATAAAATAGTAAAGGATACTCACTAAACTCATATTGGCATACTTCTCAATTGCAAGAGAAATGAATGATAATTTTATAAACTTAAGTATCAAAAAAAGGGAAGAAAAGAAAGATTATTTACAAAGGAAAAATGTATTCAGCTGGCTTCAGACATTCTAACTGTAAATATTTTCAGGCAATGAAAAAAGGTAAGAATTTTGAAAGGATAATATTGTGACCTAGGAACTTTATATCTACATAATATACTTGCTTGTGTAAAAACCATTTAAAGATGATTTTATATGCATAAGTGGCCAGAAAAATAACATTTATGTAACTTTACAAAACAAAAGGATTTGGCCAAATTAATCTCAAAGAATCATATTTAGAAACCCAAAGATGAGAGAGTCATGGCACAATGGGAGCTGGGAGTGTTTTCTTTCTCTCTTTGTATCAAACTTCAAGGGGCACTTTCTATCATGCAACACTAGGATGACTGTAACCCAGTGCTTTCATTTGTTTTTCTTCAACTGCACACTTCACTGTCCCTTAGAAACTTATTTCTCATGTCTCATTCTTCTCCTTACAGTTCAGATGGAGTCTCTTGTTCTGTCCAATGACATGGAAACACAGCTAGCACTTGTGAGCTGTCTGAAATATTATACAGTCATCCCTATATAGCTATGGGTTTCACAACATGGATTCAATCAATCACAAATGGAAAATATAAAAAAAAATTGTGTTTGTACTGGACGTGTACTAGCTTTTTTCTTACTGTTTCCCAAAGGAAAATAACCACTATTTATATGGCATTAAATATTAACAGTAATCTATAAATAAAGTATATAGGAGGATACTTGGTAAGCAAGTTAGGTTATATACAAATATTATGCCATTTTATATCAGGTATTTGAACATTGTAGATTTGGGTATTTGTGGGAGGTCATAGAACTAATTCTTCATGCATACTGAGGGACAACTGTATTTATATGGCTGAGACATCATGCTTGAAAGTTTCTGTTTCTTGTACATAAGGCAATTGCCAACTTTAAAAAAATCATTTATTTCCCTCATTAATGTGAACTTTATTATGACCAGGTTTGTCTTACAAGCCTGAGGTAGCCAGGCCGGTGCTTAGGTTTGTCTGATAGATAAGAAATTTACTTAGATGATTAACAGACTTTCTCAAGACCCCACACTTTGTAAGAAATAAATTTGAATTTGTATTTTCTGACTTCAAGTTAGACACTGATTTGTCACTGCTTCATGGATTTTCAGAAAAGAAAAGACTATATTTTTTCTTGTTTTTTTTTCGTCATCAGTGTTGAATAAAGGAAACAATTTTTATGTTACTTGATGTTTCCAATTAGCTTAACCTATATTGTTCAACTCTCAAGTGTACGTTTACCATACGTAAAGGTTTAGATATCTGAGAGATCACATTTTTCATTAGTAGTCAATATAATTATAGATTCCAAGCTGGTGTTTTTGACATCTAATTTTTTGATTACTTTGAATCACATAGCTCAGGATGCCATATTTAGGACAGAATGTTGAGGGCCCATGGTTTCAGCTAGGGTAAAACAAAAAAAAATTTTTTTAAATATAATTTCAAATTGCTGAAAAACTACCAGAGTAGTACAAGGGTCTCCTATATACCATTTATCCAAATTCTCCCATTATGTTGCCCTATCTATTTTATGAGTCTCTGACTTTCTCCATATTTTTCATACATACATGCATATTTTGAAATATTTGGCTATACATTGGAGACACTATGCCCCTAAATACTTTACTGTGTGTTTCTAGGAAATCAAAAATAAGAATGAAATCTTGACATTCTTTTAAGCAATAAAAACATGATTATTGATAATATACTATTATGTAGTCCACAGACCAGAAAAGAAATTTATCAATTGTCCCATTAAGGTCTTTCATATCCCACTCCTTTCTTGTTCCCATCCAGGATACAATCCAGAAGTGTGCATTGCATTTAGTTGTCATACCTCTGCTTTGTTTCTTTGTGAAAAGCTTTGAAGTCCAAAATACACTTCTTCTCATGATCAGTGAAATTGGGAGGCAGACAGTTGTTGACCATCCTCGTTCACATTTAGACATATTTGAGGAACTTTGCAAAACACAGTTTTTCTATTGCCACACCACTCTTGCCGACAGAGAATTCCAGGTAAGGGGTTGCCCTAGATCTGTTTTTTGCTTGTTTTATTTTGTTCTGCCAAAGATCCAGTGGTTCCGATGACCAGCTGTGTTTGGAATCATTGAGGTCCAACCATGGTAAACTTGGAGAGGGACAGTGACTCTGCAGAGGGGAGCAGAGAGGCAGTGAGGAGAGAGAGGGAACAGGATGGAGAGGAGAGATGAGAAAGGAGAACCAGGGACCGGAGAGGTGACAATGGAGTTGTAAGTCTTCCCAGAAGGTACTCAGGAGTATTTACCTCAAAAACACAACTAGCAAAGACAACTCTGCAAAGAGCAAAACAAAGAGGTTTGCTTGGTTTCATAATTTTAAGATCTTTGAAAGAAAAGTGTTCCTTGAACATGTATGACCTTTTTGTCAAGAAAATATTTCTATAACCCTGTATTTGAAGAACAAAAACTTATTTTTTCTCACCTCCTTTAATATATTAAAACTCATCATGAATAAATGAGAGTACAAAGCAGTTTTCCACCTTTGCTTGACCCCATTACGCTTTCAGAGGAACGACTCTTACCACATCAAGTTCATTGTCTAAATGACTTTAGAAGTTGCCTTAAACTCTAAAAGACCATGCCATGTAACTCAGGTAAAGTTTTTTAAAAAAGATTTTCATATGGCAAAATTATTTTTAAAAGCCTTTTCTTTTTCTGTCTTAGTTTAGGATTTTATATATATGCAAGGGAAAGCTAATACTACCAACAATATACTCTCTTTATATAGAGAATAAAAGTACTGAAACAGAACTATACACGAACAATGCAAATAACTAACGAAGAACCACAGAAATTGCTAATTGCAAAGACAATCATGGTTAGTTAGATCAAATAAATTGCACTCTGAGGCAAAAAGTACGTGATGTTGAGAACTTTACTCTGAAATATTATTCTCTTTAGCTATCTTTACTAGATGATAAAGAATAACATTATTTTTTTAAAAAACTTTGTGTATGAAAAGCTCCTTCTAGGTCCCTTTGGAATTCTCATAATTGTTAAAATGCCATGGAGTTTAACAAAACAGATAATAAAGTCTGAAAGTACTGGTTATTTCAAAGAAGAGTAAGGCTACCTTTGTTTTTCTTCTAATAAAAAATAGTAGAGTTTTCCCTATAGATCATGGTCATAAAAATATTTAAAAATGGAATTGGCATTCTGTATTATCTCCATAATTGCAGTTTAAAGGAAAAGTACGTTTTTATACTTTTAGGATAGGATGATATTTATATTATTATCATATCATAAGATATAGTAGAAATCACGAAGCAGTTTTAGGTTGACGGTGCTCAGCTGGTACCTTCTACCTTGCGTGCTATAGCTGAGGTTACTCTTGCGATTCAACCAAGAGTTTGCTGGTACTGGAACATCCAGGGTCGCCTATCTTCCATAAAGCCCTTCTCTAGCTTGAGCTTCCTTACAGCATGGTATCTGGCTTCCAAGAAAAACTGTTACAAGAAGACAAGCCCCAAGGTACAAGTATCTGATTGTCAAGTCTCTGCTTGCATCGCACTTGCCACTGTCCCATTGGCCAAAGCCTGTCACGTGGCCAAATCTCGGGGGTGGGGGGTGGGAGAAGAACTATACAAGAGTGTGAATACTGAGATACGGTGCGTTAGGGATCATCAGCATAATAGTCTGCCCCAGGAGAAGGATTTTAGATGTGTTTCTATCTGGGTTGTCCAATAATTCATATATGTTTATTTATCTTCCAATTCTGAATCTCTAGGATAGAGATAGAAATAATGATAGGTATTTATTTATTTATGAAGGTGTTTAGAAATATTTTTTGGCACAATGTAGATTGTATAGCTCAATAAATTAATCACCCTAATGGGAATAACGCATTATTTGATTAGCTAAGATTACAACCAAGAATTGAGCTGTTCATAATATGTTGACTACTAAAATTAATACCACAGCTAATATAATGTAATAAACAGGAACTTTGGATTAGGAAACAGGATACATGCTACTGTCTCCTGATCAGTGAAGTTGGGAGGCAGACTGTCAGTACGCTATGTGTCTTTTAGGATGTTACTTAAGTTTTTTTTCCCTAGATTTTTGTACTAAAAAAAAAAAATTACTTCTTAACATTCTTTCAGCACTAAAATTTGCCATATCTTTCAAAATTCTTTATTATTAGAAATCAAAATGTGACCCATATTTTCTCATCAATTGGCCAGCTATGCCAGGGATTGAGATAAACATGTAAACATTGATTTGTGGTTATTAATATTCAAATTCAACCAATTGGGCGCCTCTGAGTTGCCTACTAAAATCTCAGTCACAAGGGACAACACGATAAATAAGTTTTCAGCTTGGCGCCCATAGCTCAGTGAGTAGGATGGTAGCCACATACACCGAAGCTGGCAGGTTCGAGGCCAGGCCCAGCCTGCTAAACAACAATGACAACTGCAACCAAGAAACAGCCGGGTGTTGTGGCAAGCGCCTGTAGTCCCAGCTACTTGGGAGGCGGAGGCAAGAGAATTGCTTAAGCCCAAGTGTTCCAGGTTGCTGACAGCCGTGATGCCACAGCACTCTACTGAGGGCAATAGAGTGAAACTCTGTCTCAAAAAAATAAAATAAGTTTTCTCCATCCTGAACTGAGTCCTCTGTCTCCTTCGGCTGATCTTGCTCTGAACTGAGCACGCATTGAGGGAATTTTCCAGGGTGACAGAAAGGTTCCAATCACTGTGCTGTCCAATACTCGAGCTTCTAGCCATGTGTGACTATCGAGCACTTGAAATGTATTCTATTTAGAAAGGGAAAGTGAACTTATCATTTTATTCATTTTAATTATTTTAAAATTAAATAGTGACGTGTGACATAATGACCAAGATGTAATCGTAGCGTAATGGCAGAGAAGGCATTCGTTTTGCATTTTTAAAGTTATTTTCTTGACTTGCCTTAGATATTTTCTTTTATACTTTGAAAAATCCTACTGATTCTAATAAAGCTAGATCTAGATTTATCTTCTTTAGCGTGCCTTCTCGCCACTGTGTCTGAACCCATCCTCTGTTTCTTGTCACATTCCACGTCCCACTCCTCCGGCACAGGAGAGTGCGTTGTAATTTATCTGCTTCACAAAAGCGTGTTCACCATAATCAGACTTGAAAGTCTTTGAGGTCAGAATCTCTAACACTTCTTTTGCATTCCTCTTGGCAACACAGCATATGCTAGGCACCTGGCTGCTGCTCTATAAATATTTATTGCATGGGTAAGTAAAGTAGGTTACATCAGGGAGTGGGGTGTCTGGGCAGATGGTGCCCAAATGAGGAAAAGCCCCAGTTTGTCCTCCTAGAAGTGATGGCATGTTTGGATAATCTTCCCATAAGGTTTCAGGAAAGTCTCTGAGAACGAGAATATGCACTTGGGGAAGCCAGCAAGGAGGGGACCAGTTTTGTGGAGATTGCCACGTGTCAGTGTTTGTAAAACTGCAGCGCGTAGCGCACACAGGTTTCTCTGCGCGATTCCTTCCCAGTATAAAATACACCTAAGCAGAACAAGTACTGGAGTGAAATTGTTCGCTTTCTCTCATGTGTGTAAAAAGCCACATGGTGGCTCCCACCACTAGTGATTTCAGATCTGTGTAATAGTTCTGGTTTGAGTTTTTACAAGTTCTTGAAATTGTTGGCTCTGTTATTCGTATATGGTGTCTATTCAAACTGTTAGTGAGAAGATGGTTACTCCTGAACTTTCTGGAGCAGAGGGGGACACGAAAACAAAATGATAAAGCAAAGAGCACAAGCAAAGCAACGCACTGCTAATGATTGTAAATGAACCTGACAAAAACTTTCAGAACATCATGTGCAATTCTTGGTAAGTTTGAAAAGATAGACGTTTTTAAGTAACAACATAGTATCACTTACATTTTTAAAAATAGTCAACAATGTTTAGAATTTGTTTATACATATGGCATGCATTTTAGATGTTAACAGCCAGGAAAATCTCATTATTGTAGACTTCACTGGAAGATCTCTGAGGTCCCTTCCAGCTTTAAAATGCTGAATATAATTCAGAATTTATGATAATTTGAGCTAGGCTAGGCTGAAATTTACTTTTGTATGATCTATGAAGCAAGGATTTGCTAATAGTGTAAACAAGATTGCTTGAGGCTTTTAACCAAGCTGTTCTTAAAGATTTTAACACATTGTGGGATACAAATGGGTCTAACTAATTTCAAATGATTCCCACCTATTTATTAAAGCACGCAAATGAAAGTATGTTATTTAGAAGTGCTTTTATTAGCAGCTAAATATACAGAATGAATTTGAAAATAATAAATCTGCATTTCTTGTGAGAGTCTATGTTTTTGTTTTTGTTTTTTTTTTAAATTCAGATTGGTTTCTCCAAGGGTAGATTATATCAATGAGGATTTTCTGTAATTACAAATGAATATTTCAAATGCAATTGTTTATTCATTATTTCACCCCTTTAACTTTATATATTCTTTATCACCTTGATCTATTTAAAAATATATTTATTAGGCATTGGCATTTCAGTGGAAATGCAATTACTCTTTAAGAAATAATTAAAAATCCAAAGCTTCTTAAATTTGGCTGTAATTCTGATACCTGTTTATAATTCTTCAAGAGTATAATGGATTAATATAGAAACTTTAAGATTAGGTTCATTCCTGTAATGTCTTAATTTTCTTCTTCAGCATGTTGTCATAATTTGTTTTTCTTGATGTTAAAACAATTCTCTGCATATATAAGGACTGAGAAATATTCTGTACTATACTGTGGAATTAAGATTTTACTCTAGGCAACAGAGGTTGACAATTTACTTCAGTTAAAAACAGCGAAAAATCCTTCTATATACCCATATAATGGGTATATAGCTATGCTGTATTTTACAAAAATGAATATGAAAAAGATTAACTTTATAAGATTTTTTATATACAGGTTGGAATAATAATTTCAAAATCATCGCATTTAAAACATGATGTGGTTTAAATTTGGTATCACTTGCTATATGTTTACAAAGCTAAAATATGAAATCATTTCTACCAGAAGATGTTTGTATAAAAATCTCTGTGGTCTCTACAAGTATATTATAAATACTATACAAGTATATTTTAAAAATACCATTTTTTAGCAGCATGCAGGACAGTGGTTTTTTTTTTTTTTTAATTAAATCATAGCTGTGTACATAAAGGCAATCATGGGGCACAATGTGCTGGTTTCATATACAATCTGAAATATTTTCATCAAACTGGTTAACATAGCCTTCAAGGCATTTCCTTAGTTATTGTGTTAAGACCTTTATATTCTACATTCAGTAAGTTTCACCTATACCCTTCTAAGATGCACTGTAGGTGTGGACCCACCAATTACCCTCCCTCCACCCATCCTCCCCTCCTCTCCCTTCCCTTGCCCCTTTCCCCATATTCTTGTGCAATAATTGGGTTATAGCCTTTATAGAAAGCTATAAATTAGTTTCACAGTAGGCCTGAGTACATACATACAGTGGTTTTCATGGCACTATTTGCTAGCTTCTGCAGGCCATGTTTATACTAAGGGTGTGATGCTGTAATAATATCGAGCCATAAAATTCAGTGCAAAACTACTGCCTTCATAACACTTTCAACATTTTGAAACCTTGAAAATATATATTATTGTATCTTTCAGTTAAATAACATTTGTTAAATGTCTAGCATATTGCTTGAGCTGGCCTAAATGTTCCGTCTTCTCATACTTAATCCTCACAGAACCTGTGAAATATATGATTATTTCCATGTACCAGATGGGAAATTGAGGCCTTGAGACAGAGAAAAACTTGCGTAAGAGATTCTACTAGTAGGTAGCAGAGGAAGTATTTGAACACGCATCTGTCTGATTCTAAAACCTATGCTCCCTATCCTTCAAGTTACTGTCTTTTTGAGTACAAGGGTTTTATTTTCTCTTGGTGTTAGTTGCACCAACTATCTTATTGCCTTAATCCCTCCATGCATTAAATAGGTGTAAGTCCTTCATGTTGTTAAACAAGGAGAGACTATTTTTTAAAAGGGTATGTAATTATTGCACTTGAAAAGGTGAAGACGCTCATCTAAGGTATTAGAAATTTTCCATGGTGGTCAAACAAAATTTGAATATAGTTATTGAGAAATTATTTTGCTCGCCAATCCAAGTAAGCATCTTTTGAAATTCCATCTGGTTCTATCTATTTGTTTTGTTCCATCTATTTTTCAGTGTTAATTATTCATCTGAAATTCTTTACACCAATTGTATGATGTTTTATGTCTCTTTCAAGACTTCTGGTTCATGACAGTTGCTCTGAGAGGGTCAGTTTTGCTCATTACTTCTGAACATGAAGGAAGTCGATGATGTAGGAAATACAATCCGTTCAAGAAATATTGGTTGCCAGAGATTTTCATAGATGAGCCTTAAAAATCTAGTGATCACTAAATCCTGTTTTGTTTCATCTTTCTCTTTTGGTTCTTTAAAATGGGTAGTCATTACTCCATGTTTTGCAATAAGTATCACCAAATGCAAATAGCACCAAATTCAAAGCAAGCTCTCTTTGATGCTGCTGTTTTAAGCCTAATGGCATTTTGGTTGGGTGACCCCTAATTAGTGAACTTGCTAGAAATAATCAACACGAAATAAAACTGAGAAAAAGTTATAACTGCACAAGAAAATAATTGTTATTAAATAAAATTGGAGAAAGAATAACATCCTCATGACATATTTGTAAATTTGTCTTCATAGAATAATGACCAAAAGCAAGCAATTATAAAGCCTAAACATTGAGGAATATTGGTATGGCTGAAAATTTATTAATCAATATTGTTTTATAAAATTTACATGGCAAATAACTGATCCAATTAACATGTTTTCAGTAAAAGAACAATGACAATGGGAAAAGGCAATTATTGAACTGTAATACATTAAAAGTTGATCATGGGATTAAATTGGATTTTCTCTAATACCTTTTGAAAGAAGTTTATCAATATTTATATGATGATAAAATACTTATTTTTATAAACATAGAGTCAAAGCACCAGGTATGTGGTTCATGCCTATACTCCTAGCATTCTGGGAGGTTGAGCTGCGAGGATTGCTTGAGGCCAGGAGTTGGAGGTTGCTGTTAGCTATTATGATGTCACTGCATTCTAGCCGGGGCAACAGAACAAAAAAAAAAAAACCCAACAAACAAACAAAAAATGCTTCTCAGCCTTTTGGCTAAGATCGAGCATAGTATAAGTATAAAATCAAGATATAAAAAGGCCATAATTAGAACTCTAATCATCCATCAAAATGGCAATGTAAAAGCGGCAGAGTCAAAGTGTTTTGTGTTCTTTCCAAATCAATAGTTTTCATCCCAAAATCTTCTGTTTATCAAATGTATTTGATAATGACAATATCTGCCCTGCCTACCAACTCATAGGGTTTTACTGGAGATCAAATAAGGTACTACTAATAAAGCCCTTTGTTGAATTTAAAGCATTATTAGTAGTCCTTACTATTTTGGCATTATTGTTAGGTATTCTTCATTGAATGCATGACTGGTACAAACCAAACTTATAGCATTTTCCCAAAAAGTTAACTGCTCTCTGTGTCTTGTCCACTCTTTAGTGACACCACGCTTCTCATACTACCTCAGGATCGAAGGGTTGAAAGCTCAGACCTCCTTTTGACGCCTGTGTCATGATCACAGAGATCAAATAGAGACAAATAGTCTAATCAACCAGATTGTAGATGCTATAACCAAATTGGTGTCACACCTCAACTGCAACGTACTTATACCTGTATCTCATTTTATAGAATTGATACATTTCCAGAACTTTGCAGAAATTGATTTTCTTTTACAAGTGAAATTCTATTCTATAGGCAATAAAGTGATTTTAAGGGGTTTTACTTTGAAATTTTGAGGAGAATGAAAAAGTCATTGTCACTCTAGATTTTTTTATATTCTATGTCATTAAAAACAACAAGCAAATGTTGTTTTCCTTTTTCAAAGAAATTCCTATGAAGGATATGCCAAATGTAGTTCATTGAAGATTAGCTTCTCTGGCAAGACTAGCAATTCAATGACCCATTGAATTAGTGTCATTGTGGTTATGTGGTTTGGTTTCCTGCTTTATATGAAACCCAAAGGCGTTAAATAAATGAGTGTGATTAATTGAAAGTTTTAAGCACTAGTGATGCAAAGGCAGAGGAGAAACAAGGAGGTATCCTATACTTTATATTTGAAGCAGTGCATATCAACTTCATTTTCAGTGGGACTTGGAATAAAACAATTTTTCTTTTTTTTTTTGCCCAGGATAATTCTTGAGAGTATTTGAATTCATTATTTAGGAAAAAAGCATTTTAAATTTGATAACATTTAAAAGAACGGTCATCATGAATGTTATTAAAATTGATGCAATGGAGTCATCTCAAGCGTATGTTTTCTTATAATAGAAAGTTTTTCTTCTTTGAAAATGTTCTTAAGATGATTTCATCATCTCTTATAATGCCTAAGTATATCAATGAATCCAGATTGATGAGATTTTGATTAACCTAAAAGACACAATCACATTTCAACCATGCAGGTTAATCATACATGTAAGCTTTCCTAGGCAACTACTGAAATTATAAACTGATGGGCCCAAATTTTAGGTACTTTTGTCTGTCTAGTATAATAAAAACCACCAGTTGTGGTTTTCAACATGCAGAAAATACTATAATATTTCATAGTATAATTCTTTAAATATTTTAGCAAAATATGGAACTGTCAATAGATGAAAATATAATTCAAAATACATAAAGACACATCAACTAGCATCACAAACTACATGCAATTAGGGTACAGCTTTTAAAATGAAATCGTATGGATTTTCATGTTTCCTCAGGGGGGAAAGAAGAGGCAAAAAAAAAAAAAACGCATTAAAACAAAAATTGCATATTACTCACCCAAAGCTGCTCTGGACCAAGGGGCATCTGAATGGTACAGGTAGCACTGTGATCTTTAATGCCTAGACCAAGTGTGGAAAGAAACTAACTCACTGACTAATGACATTAATATCGCAGCTGGTCTTTAAAGATACCATACATTAGCATGTTGAGACATTATGTTATTTACAAAGTGTAAAGTTCAAATGGATGGTGGTGATAATGAATTTTTGCTCAGTCCCAGCAAAATACATGTATTTTTTTCATAAAATGTTGTGGGCTTTCTCTTTAAAATTATGTTATGATGTATTTTTAATTTAAGAGATCAATTCACCTGTGGTTAGTGACCGGGATGAATCAGTCCAGATTTCATAAAAATGTTTTTTTTTAAATAAAAGTAAGTCTCTAAATGTACAATTAAATGTAGCTTCCCTTTTAAATTACATTTGTGTAATTAAGTTCACAAATGAGAAAGAAGGAAAAAAGTCTGGTAGCAAACCACATGTTGTAGTCTTAGGCCCAGATTATATAAACTTTTTATCAATGATATAATATGATAATATTCTAATATTGTGTCTTCAAGAATCACTGATGTATGTCATACCCAATACTGATTAAAAGATAATTTTCAAGTTTTTTGAGCTGTTGTTTTTCTGTTTGTAAACAAGGAATGTTTAAGGTTTAAATCCATGAAAGTTAGATGAGTGGAATGAATAAAAACATTTGCTTCCTTCTAGATTTTTCTTTTCTCTTCCTATCCGGAGGAGCACTCCGTCCTCCTCTCCCCATGTTCTGTGCCATGTAGTCCATAGGACGAGCAAAGCCTCATCTTGATGTTGTATCTCTCTTCACTTTTGATATGGTTCTCATTCAGGTTCTGGTTACTCCTCAAGTGTACTATTAAATTTTTGCTTTCTACCTTCATTTGTGGGTAGAGAAGAGGGAATATCATGGGTTAAAGAATAGCAGTGTTTTGGTGAGTGCCTGTAGTCCCACCTACTTGGGAGGCTGAGGCAGGAGGATCACTTGAGCCCAGTTTGAGGTTGCTGTGAGCTAGGCTGACACCACAGCACTTAACCCTGTGCAACGGAGTGAGACTGTGTCTCAAAAAAAAAAAAAAAAAAAAAAAAAAAAAAAAAGAAGAAGAAGAGGGAATGCAATCTTTTTATAAGCTTCTTTCACAATCTCTTAACAATGAAAACAAACTAGCTCTGTTGTTTTTCTTAAGCTCCTCTAGAGAAGTTTGTTAAAAGGAGAGGAGTGGCATAAGCATTATCCATGAGCACCTGCAGTGTGTCAGCCACTGTCTTCACATGACCTTGCTGAAGATTGCATAGCAACTGCATGCCATAGGGTAATTTTTATTTTATAAACAAAAAAATTAGAGTTCGTAGAATTTAGTTGCATTGTCAAAAGTAATACCTATGCTTCAAAAAAGGAGGTTTGACTTGACTATTTGACTCTAAGGACCAAAATCTTTGCACCATCTTAAACTCAGGTTCTAGATTTGCCATCAGGTCCAGGACTTGCCAGGGGACAGATCAGGTTAAAGTGTTTTCCTGTGATTTATTCACGACATAGGATTGACCTTGGTGTTTAAGGACTGACATACTGACCTCCCATGATTACTCCCACAGACCACAATGAGCCATCAATCTCTATCATTCACACTTGGATAAGTTTGTTTGAAGGGCCCACCAATGTATAGTAGAGCCCCTCTATTGGAACCTTGGGACAGATCCTGTTTTGAGTCTGTGTTCATGGTCCAAGCCATTTGAAGAATTTAGCTTCCAAGTCAGCAGTTAACTAAATAGCATGGGAAGTATCCATACATAGGGCAAATCTCAGCATCCAGAGAAAACAATGTAAAAGCCTTAGAAGATGATATATATATATATATATATATATTTTTTTTTTTTTTTTTTTGAGACAGAGCCTCAAGCTGTCACCCTGGATAGAGTACTGTGGCATCACAGCTCACAGCAACCTCCAGTTCCTGGGTCAAACGAGTCTCCTGCCTCAGCCTTCCAAGTAGGTGGGACTATATAGGCACCCACCACAATGCCTGGCCATTTTTTTGGTTGCAGCCGTCATTGTTGCTTGGCGGGCACGGGCTGGATTCGAACCCGCCAGCTCAGGTGTATGTGGCTAGCGCCTTAGCCTGTTGAGCCACTGGCACTGAGCCAGAAGAGGATAGTTTAATACAACGTATATATATTCAAAACTTCATACAGAGCATTTGGCTAAGGAATCTTGGGACAGTAAATTCAATCTATGTCTGGGAAACTTTACTTTTCTTTGAGAGTAGACATTAACACTTTGACATGAAGCTGGCCAGGCAGCAAATATAAAGTTAGAAGAACAAATAGAAAGCATTATGCCCCTTCTTTTGGTGAATGTACTTGAAAGAGAAAAAGGCTTCCCAAGAGGCCATATCTCTGTGATAGAAAACTACCAGTTTATGAAGAATAAAATGAGTAAAGATCTAGTAAGCTACCACGGAAACTATATGTCACCAAAAAATGTCTACTCAAACAAGAATATTGTGCCCTAATCTGTTGAGAATTCCAAACATAGGTACCTGTGACTGAATTGGTTGTCACAATGGACAATACTTCCCCTGATTTTGCCTTATTTCTCCCCTCACCCTGTCTTTTTCCTTGCCTCTTGATTTTTTTTTGAGACAGTCTCACTTTGTCACACCCTCCGTAGAGCGCTGTGCCATCACAGCTCACAGCAACCTCAAAGTCCTGGGCTTAAGTGATTCTCTTGCCTCAGCCTTCCAAGTAGCTGGAACTATAGGCGCCTGCCACAATGCCTGGCTTTTTTTAGAGAGGAGGTCTTGCTCTAGCTCAGTTTGGTCTGGAACCCGTGAACTCAGGCAATCTACCCACTTCGACCTCCCAAGTGCTGGAATTACAGGCGTGAGCCACAGTGTCCGGCTGTTGCCTCTTGATTTTTAACACCCTCCTCTAGCCCCTTGCACCTAAAAAAATACAGAGCTTGTACGCAATATGTTTGTTTAGACACTGATGTATAATTTGGAAATTTAAAAATTCTACGGTTGATAGTGCTATAATATGTGTGTTAGCATTGACACAGCTTAGAAACTTCCTCTGTGTCATATTAAATAATACATTAAACAAAATGGTTAGCCAGAAGCAGTTCATTCAGTTACATTTTTGTGTAAGTCTGGGTTAAAATTTAAATTTTCCTCATCTCTAGCTTACATAATTTCTTTGTATTTGACCTTCTTAAAAGCAGACAACTGTTACTTTAATGCTAAAGGCAAAAGCAAAAACAACATGGTAGATCTTACATTTTATTCTACTTTACCACAAATTTGTGCCACTCGAAAGGATGTAAGTTGTTGCTGCCTAAAAGAAACATATATTTATTGCACACCTATTGGCACAAGGTGAGGCAGAATCTACACTGGGGGAAAAAGGACTAGTGGCTATTTCTTCTACTTGCTACCTCAGTGGAAGGCAGGGGAAATCAACTATCAGGTCAGCTGATAAACATATAGTCTTTGTTCCAGGCACATAGATGTGACATTACAAACAATTGACCAAGTTCACTGTGGCCACGTTTCCTGTTTATACACAAATTACCTGTACTATTTTTTCTTCCGATGTGACTTGAGAGTCTCTTTCTTTGATAGAAATTACTAATCATAGAAATTATCACATATTATAATTGTTTCAAATACTTTTGAGGATAAGGGCACAAAGAAGGGAGGAACTTGTAATGCTGGCATTTTATAATACTAAATGAAATTATTCAAATATATACAGAATATGTAAATACCCACGTTAATAGAATATTTTGTATATTTTATATAGCTATTGAATTCTCTACTGACATATATGTAGAGAGGATTAAGACAAGTTTCCTGTAACTGGTGAACTATGTTGATTTGAGGTTTTTTCTATAAGTAGTTATATTGCAAAAGGGAGGTGGGAAATGGGGATAGAAAATAGTCAATCATAAGCCCAAACTTATACAAGAAGGAGAGAATTTGGTTGGTTATTAACATAGCATACATTCTTTCACAGTACATTATGTTAACATTAAGATAAATATATGGTGAATGAAAAATGGATAGATTTAAGTAATTTATGTCCAACTCAGTGTGAAAATAGGTTACGTTTAATGAAATAATATTTTATGAACCACTTATACAGATTTTCCACATCTAAACCTTCCAGACAATATCAGCTTTTCTTAGGAAACAAATTGGTTTTAAAATCTTTCTTATAAAATTTATGAAAACATAAAGGCAGAAGAACAATGGTATAAATTACTAGATAACTATGAAATATATAGATATTTCATTACAGATAGAGGCAGATTGTGAGGACTTTAAACACAGAGATATTAGAAGTCTGGGACAGGATTTTTGTATTTAGAGAAGTGTTTGTTTTATGTGATTTTTTTTTATGATGGGAATAGGAGGAAAGTACTCAATAGACTAGGACCTCTAATATGAAATTTACCAGCAGTGTAAATAACTATTCCCAGAACAACTTTAGATCTAGAATTTAATGTCATATCATAAGAGCTTCTCCTTTACTTTTGTAGGCATGTTATTATTTCCCCACATGTTGAACTTTCATATAGTCAGTTTCTTTCAGGAAGAATAATGCTATATTGTTTTATTCATATGTCAGAGGGAGATGGATACATTTAAGTGATATTATGGAATAGATATATAATCAGTGTTGTCACACATTTTAGAGCTCTGTTAAAAGAAGATCCATTTTTATTATTTATGTGTGTAATATAGAGGACTGTGTTCTCTATTTTGAAAGTATTAATATAATGTGTGTGACCACTTATTATTATTCTGCTTACCTTTTAAATTAGTTTAAAAATTTATCATCATATATACAGGTATTTACTTTATTTAACTTTATTTCTTTGCTGAGTATATGTGCAATGTTTTTGAAAAAGGTGAATTTAGATTAATTTTTCATTATGCTCTCACTACCACTGTCTTGATTTTTAATAGCAGAATATAAAAATAAAGTCTTGAATGGGTTTGCATTAAGTAACATTTGTTTTGTTAATTATGTTTTGAAGGATGAACTATCAGAGAAAATAAATCTATTATCTTCTTTTTAACCTGAAATGCATATTTAATCCTGGCTGGTGGAATGGTACCCAAAATGTTTACCTCAATGTTTTAAACTCTTCTCCTTGTCTGTTACAAATTCTGGATTGTAGTTGCTACTAATTTTGTGAAAGAATAACAAAAAATGCATTATTTAATGATTCTTTATCAAGAGGCACTACAAAGTATTACTGTATTTTGGAAAAATTCACTAATATTAAAAGCTTTGATTTTCAAGGGCCACCAAAGATAAAGAATTCTCACATTGGAGACATCCTGTGAGTAAGCCCAAGTAGGCAGTTTCTTATCTTTTCTCATTATTGCGTGTGAGAGATAAAAATCAATCATTAATATGCAAACGATTCCTCTGACTTTATATTTAACTTATATCTAGGATCCTGTTTTTTTCTCTGGGATTACACCCTATATTAATGAGTTTTTAGGGTAGAATATAAAATGTTGATATCAAATTGTCTGTAATTGAAACAAAGTAGAAGGGTGACTCTAATACTTAGCTATTCAGGAAACACACACACACACACACACACACACAGACAATTCATATTTTGCTTTAAAAAACCTGAAGACATTTTGTACTTGTTTTTCATATTTTTGGCCCTGAATAATTCAAAGCGTGTTGGTTTATTTGTTATATGGGTTGGTAGAACTGATGATTTATACCACTGATTTTTAAGCATCTTCACATAAGTTCTGTTAAGTACAACAATGGATATAAAAATAGAAGGGATTTTTTTTTTCCCTAAAAGGATTTAAAACCTAGCTGTAGAGAAGAGTACTATGGAAACCAGTAGAGAACATTTTGGTGCATGGTACCCAAACACAGCTTCTTCTAAAGAAAACATGTTTGTTACAGGCCCCAATGCAGTGTTACTTACTCTCAGGCTGAATCTTCTGAATCATGGAAGGTTGAATGGAGGGAATTCTTGACCTTAGAGAAGCCAAATCATAGATTTCCTGGAAGCCCAGAAGCCCATTAGCTAGAATAATGGCTACAAAAAGCTAAGCAGGTACATTTTTGAGTTATTTAGGTTAATAAATGCCTCAAGAATTAAATCAGCTAATCAGAGTTGCTACACTTAACAGATCATGGAAACTGGGTTCAGACTAAGGTGATTCTATGAGACAACATCCAAAGTCAAGTTTTCAAATACAACAGAGTAAAAACAAACCCCAAGACACAGCTGGTATTAGGCGAAAAAGAAACACTTGGAAAAAGAATGGTGGTGTCAAGTACTACAGAGCACTAGAAAACGAGTTATTGAATTCTTCCCTCTGAAGTGGCTAGAGCTACTAAAATTCAGAAACACCCTTCACCTTCAGCTTCTGTGATAGCTTCTTAGTGAAGTTTTGTGATTCTGGATTTTCATGAGTTCCAGTTTTATCCTTAGTCAATTCTCTTTTGCTTAAGCTTGTAGCCAAATTAAACTTGCCTAAAACAAAGAATGATTCAAGCCCATATAATTCATGAAATAAGTGTTTGGGAGCTCTATAAATACATTTTTAAAAAATCTGAATTTGAAGAGTTAGAATTATATACAGTTTGTGTGTATGTATGTGTGTATGTGTGAAAGTAGAGAAATGACTTCAGGAATTATTTTTAAAGTTCATTTCTTAAGTCAGTAGTCTGTAAACGTTGTCTCTAAAAGGCCAGATAGTAAATCCAGTATTTTAGTCATGGTAGGCAATACAGTCTGAAATCTGTTGTAGTGTAAACAGCCACAGCCAATACTCAAAATTTTGTGGTGAAATTTCTATATAGACAATGAAATTTGATTGTCATGTGATTTCCATATATAACAAATTTTTTGTATTTTTTTATGTATAATTTGAAATGTTTCCATCAAACTGGTTAACATAGCCTTCACAGAATTTTCTTAGTTATTGTCTTAAGACATTTATATTCTACACAGTAAATTTCACATGTACCCTTGTAGGATGCACCACAGGTGTGGTCCTACCAATTACTCTTCTTCCACCTATCCTCCCTCTCCCCTCCCCTCTCTCTCCACTTTCCCCTTCTTCTTGAGCTATAATTGGGTTATAGCTTTCATAAGAAATCTATAAATTAGTTTCATAGTATGGCTGAGTACATTGGATGCTTTTTCTTCCATTCTTGAGATACTTTGCTAAGAAGAATATGTTCCAGCTCCATCCATGTAAACATGTAAGAGGTAAAGTGAACATCTTTCTTTAAGGCTGCCATAATATTCCATGGTGTACATATACCACAATTTATTAATCCATTTGTGGGTCAATGGTACTTGGGCTTCTTCCAAGACTTAGCAATTATGAATTGGGCTGCAGTAAACATTCTGGTACATACATCTTTATTATAAAGTGATTTTTGTTCTTCTGGATATATACCTAGTAGAGGAATTGTAGGATTGAATGGCAGATCTATTTTTAGATCTCTAAGTGTTTTCCAAACATCTTTCCAAAAGGAACGTATTAGTTTGCATTCCCACCAGCAATGTAGAAGTGTTCCCTTTTCTCCACATCCATGCCAACATCTCTGGTTTTGGGATTTTGTGATGTGGGCTAATCTTACTGGAGTTAGATAATATCTCAAAGTAGTTTTGATTTGAATTTCTCTGATGATTAAGGATGGTGAGCATTTCTTCATATGTCCATAGGCCGTGAGCTTGTCTTCTTTAGAGAAGTTTCTCTTCAAGTCCCTTGCCCACCCTGAGATGGAATCTCTTGCTTTTTTCTTCCTAATACATTTGAGTTCTCTGTGGATTCTGATTACTAAACCTTTGATGGAGACATAACCTGCAAATATCTTCTCCCATTCTGAGGGCTGTCTGCTTGCTTTACTTACTGTGTTCTTGGCTGTGCAGAAGCTTTTTAGTTTGATCAGGTCCCAGTAATGTATTTTTGATGTAG